>CM074495.1:20290582-20544540 GCA_037389245.1 Oryzias sinensis
GAGTGAGTATAACAAACTGGCGCTGGATACTGGAGAGGAGAACCCTTATGAAGGCAGGCAGGAGATGAGGAGATGCAGGACAGCTGGTTCCAATCAACAGAGCAGGAGCAGGTGAGCTGGGAGGGGGAGGTGGCTGACACAGGCACCGTGACAGTACCCCCCCCTCAACGACCGCCTCCAGGCGGTCTGGGACGGCGATCCGGGTGGGCCCGGAAGAAGTCGTCCAGGAGGGAATGGTCCAAAATCAAGGAGCGGGAGATCCACGACCGCTCCTCCGGACCGTAACCCTCCCAGTCAACCAAATACTGGAATCCCCGGCCCCGGCGGCGAACGTCCAGGACACGGCTAACGGTAAAGGCAGGGGCGCCGTCGATGAGCCGGGCGGGTGGCGGGGAAGCGGACGGTGGGCAAAGGGGACTGTCCTGGAAGGGTTTTATATTAGAGATATGAAAAGAGGGATGAACTTTCAAAGCCGCCGGAAGCCGTAGCCTGACGCAGGTCGGGTTGATTATCTTGTCGATAACGTAGGGTCCAATATAGCGGGGGGCCAACTTGCGTGAGGTGGATTGTAGAGGAATGTTCCTGGACGAAAGCCAGACTTTCTGGCCAGGCATGTAGACAGGACCCGCTCTCCTACGTCGGTTGGCGATCCGACGGTTACTGTCCTGGGTGCGCAGGAGAGCGGCCCTCGCCAGGCGCCAGACACGTTGGACCCGTTGAAGATGGTGTTGAACGGAGGGAACGGCCAGATCTAAATCATGAGAGGGGAACAGAGGAGGGGAGTATCCGAGAGACGCCTCAAATGGTGACATACCGGTTGCAGCAGAGGGATGGTTGTTGTGAGCGTATTCGATCCACACCAGAAACTTGGACCAGCTGGAGGGATTCTGGGCCGCCAAACAGCGTAGTGCGGCCTCCAGCTCCTGATTAGCTCGTTCGGCCTGGCCATTCGACTGGGGGTGGTATCCCGAGGTCAAGCTAACAGTAGCACCGAGAGCAGAGCAGAATGACCTCCAGACCTGTGAAACAAACTGAGGACCCCGGTCGGAAACAATGTCCTTGGGGATACCGTGATGCCGGAAAACTTGATGGACGAGGACGTCAGCCATTTCAGTGGCCGTGGGGAGCTTGGCCAGGGGAATGAACTGGGCGGCCTTGGAGAAACGGTCAACTATGGTGAGAATAACTGAGTTACCTTGAGAGGGTGGCAACCCCGTGATGAAGTCCAAGGCCAGATGGGACCATGGGCGTTCGGCGATAGGTAGAGGTTGGAGGAGCCCGGCAGGGGGAGAATTAGAGGATTTGGACCTGGCGCAAACAGTACAGGCGGCGACGAACTCCCTGACATCCCGCTCCATAGACGGCCAGAAAAACCTGCGTTTAATGAGGTTGAGGGTCCTTTGGACACCCCCATGGCAGGATATCCGGGAAGTATGTCCCCAGACCAGAACATCGGAACGGAGAGAAGAGGGTACATAAAGAGAGTTAGTAGGGGGAGGTGGATGATTGGGCTCCTCGTCTTGGGCCTGCAAGACACGGGTCTCGATATCCCAGGTGAGATTTCCGATGACACAGTTGGGTGAAATGATGGGAGCGACTTCCTGGTGGTCGTGGACGTTGAATTTGCGTGAGAGAGCATCGGCCTTGGTATTGCGACTTCCGGGGCGGTAGGTGATCGTGAAGTCGAACCGATCAAAAAAAAAGGCACCAACGAGCCTGGCGAGAGTTTAGGCGCTTAGCAGTGCGAAGGTAGGCGAGGTTTCTATGGTCCGTCCATACAATGAACGGCTGTTCAGCTCCCTCAAGCCAATGCCGCCACTCTTCTAACGCGAGTTTTATTGCCAAGAGTTCACGGTTTCCCACATCGTAATTACGTTCTGCGAGCGACAATTTCCGCGAGAAGAAGGCGCACGGCTTGAGCTTGCCTGTGGTGTCCTCTCGTTGGGATAGGACAGCCCCAACCCCAGAATCAGAGGCATCTACCTCCACGACAAACTGACGTTGAGGGTTGGGCTGAATGAGAATGGGGGCGGTGACAAACATACTCTTCAGGTTTTCAAAAGCCTTTTGAGCCTCAGGACTCCAAATAAATGGCTGGTTAATAGAAGTGAGTTTGGTAAGAGGGGCGGCGAGACTGCTGTAGTTCCGGATAAAACGGCGGTAAAAATTGGAAAAGCCGAGGAAACGTTGCAACTGTTTACGAGTACTGGGGGTCTCCCAGTTAGCGACTGCGGAAACCTTGGCCGGATCGGGACGAATGTTGCCAGCTTCAATAATGAAACCGAGAAAGGAGACCGTGGAGACGTGAAAGTCACATTTCTCGGCTTTTACGTAGAGTTGGTTTTCGAGTAGGCGTTCCAGAACCTGACGTACATGAATGGTGTGTGTCTCAGGATCGGGGGAGTAAACGAGAATGTCGTCAAGGTAGACGAAGACAAACCTGTCGAGAAAATCGCGCAGGACGTCGTTCACCAGATGTTGGAAGACTGCGGGGGCGTTCGTAAGCCCAAAGGGCATAACTAAATACTCGAAATGCCCCAGAGGTGTGTTAAAAGCAGTCTTCCATTCGTCCCCCTCCCTCATACGGACCAGATGATAAGCGTTCCGAAGATCAAGTTTGGAGAACACCTGGGCTTTTTGAACAGAGTCTAAAGCGGAATTGATAAGAGGCAGCGAGTATTTGTTTTTAACGGTGATCTGGTTTAACTCACGGAAGTCAATGCAAGGTCGTAGACTTTTGTCTTTCTTCTGGACGAAGAAGAACCCGGCCCCAACGGGAGACGAGGAGGGACGAATATGACCAGAGACGAGAGATTCGTTAATGTATTTCTCCATAGCACGTTTTTCAGGACCCGAGAGATTGAATAAACGGCCCTTGGGGAGAGCGGCGCCCTTTAATAACTCAATAGAGCAATCATAAGGTCGGTGCGGGGGTAGTGCACCCGCCTTACTCTTGCTAAAAACTGCTCTAAGATCGTGATAGCAGGAGGGTATCTTGGAGAGGTCGAGTTCGTCCATAATAGAATCATGTTCAGGGGAGACCGCAGGGACGGCGGAGCGAAGGCAGTTTGCGAGACAGTGAGAACTCCAATTGATGATGTGGTGGTTCACCCAGTCAAACTGAGGATTGTGGTGGCGAAGCCATGGGAAACCTAAAATGACAGGAGACTGCAGTGATTGTATGATATAGAATTGAATGGCTTCATGGTGGTTGCCAGAGGTAACGAGATGCACAGGCCTGGTGCGGTGGGTGATGCGAGTAAGAAGTTGGCCACCGAGGCCGGCTGCTTTGACGGGATGATCCAGCTGTTCTATGGGAAGACAGAGCTTGGAAACCAGATGACAGTCAATGAAACTTTGTTCAGCTCCAGAGTCAATGAGGGCCTGACATTCATGGGTGCGAGACTGATGGTTAAGCTTGACAGGGATATACAAGAAATTTCTTTTCTGGTTGACAGTAGAGGAAGCCTCCCGCGGCCTGTCTTCTAACGGGGGGCTCTTGAGTTTAAACGTAGCGTACACTGTTGTACATGGTGACCTGCTACTCCACAATAAAAACAGGTACCTTCCTCCATGCGCCTGCGACGTTCCTCCGGGGTCAGCTTGGAATGGCCGATCTGCATTGGTTCCTCCGAGGTGCGGCTGATGTTTCCATGAGGCTGAAAGGAGGAAGGTTCTGACGAGGAAACCTGGGAGACAGAGTTAGTGGGGGTCCTCTTCTCAGAGCGCACACGTTCTGCTTGTCGTTCTCGGAGCCGTACATCAGAACGTAGGGCCGCTGTGACGAGCTCCTCGAACGTGCGTGCTTCGGGCTGTGAGCATAGATGGTCTTTGATTTGTTCGTTCAGCGACTGGTAAAAAACCCCTTTAAGGGCGCCGTCTGGCCAACCCGCTTCTACCGCTAGGATGCGAAAGTCTATCAGGTGATCACTTACGGGACGGCTGCGTTGTCTTAAGCCCAGTAAGCGGCGAGTAGCCTCCTCCGCTTTGCGGGGTTGGTCGAAGACCAGACGAAACTCCCCGATGAAGCGGTCGAAAGTCACTTGAAAAATCGGGTTGGCGGATAAATAGGCCTGGGCCCATTGAAGGGCTTTACCACGCAAAGAGTTGACTACCAAGGAGATCTTACAGTGGTCCGCGTGATAGTACCGCGGGGCCTGCTGGAAGATTAACTGGCACTGTAGTAAGAAACCTCCACATGCGTTTACGTCACCTTGGAAGGGCTCCGGCTGTAGCCGATAGTTCTCCTGAGTCCATAACGAGGCGGCTGGGTGAGGGTTACCGGCTGGGGTGGCTGAAGCGCTAGAGCTAGCGCTAGCCGTCTGTTGGCTAGTTAGTTCCACTAGCGTCTGGGAGATGCCCTCCAGGCGGCGAAACAGATCCTGCTGCGCTGATGCCATCTGGTGGAGCGTTTCGGCTTGACGACTGAGGGCTGCGCCTTGATGCGTAACAGCGAGGCGGAGTCCTTCCGGGTCAGCTGGGTCTGGGTGTTGGCCAGTTTGTTCTGTCATGGCGTCGTGGACGCGGCAGACCCAGAAGCTGTAACCCGGAAGTAACTCTCGGACAGGACTAGCTTGAAGGTGGTTTATTTTCGTAAGAGGAGAACAGATAGTTTCAGGGTGCGTGGAGTAATCTTCGGGTGAAGGTCTGACGTCACCGGAGATGTGGACGAGAACTGGTGGAGTATGTCCCACGAGCGAGGTGATCCGTGGATCCAACAACGTGGAAGTCAAGGACGGTGAAACCAACTTGATGAAGGTGTGGGCGCCGAGGACGGCGAGACCAGGGTGGAGAGAGGCTCTGGACGAAGGAACCAGCGTGACCAATGGTAGGTGGACCTGAGGGTGAGCACAAGAGTCGTGAGCAAAAATAACTTAGCTTGGTTAGCGAAGTTTAAAAGGCCAGACGTAAGCACCGGAGTGAGTATAACAAACTGGCGCTGGATACTGGAGAGGAGAACCCTTATGAAGGCAGGCAGGAGATGAGGAGATGCAGGACAGCTGGTTCCAATCAACAGAGCAGGAGCAGGTGAGCTGGGAGGGGGAGGTGGCTGACACAGGCACCGTGACAGTTCAGGCGGATTTCAGACAGAGTTCAGGCTTAAAGTCAGGCTAGTTTAAACATGCTTCCTGGAATACCCCCCTGGAATACCCCCCTGTGCTATTTTTGGAGCATTCCTGTTAAATTATATTTACCCTTCCAATCATCTTTTACATTCTCGCTTTAACTGGGATAGTGATCTTTGTGTCTTTTGTGGAAATGATGTAGAAACTGTGGAACATCATTTCTTTGAATGTTTTCATGTAAAAGAGTTTTGGTCTTCTTTTCATAATTGGCTCAAATCCAAAAATATCATCATTAACCCTTTAAATTGGAATACAATTAAAATTCGATTACAATTAATTCACAAAAATCTGGATTAATGTACTGATTGTAATTTCAAAGCATTTTATTCATACTTGTAAATTCTTAAAGGTGAAACCTCACAATAATGGATTACTAAACCATCTCAACCTAATCTCTAAATCTTTACATTACATGGATCATAAGAATGCCCAGACATTGTGTAATTTATTTGATCTATTTAAACTTTTGTAATAGACCCTTATTTTTATTGATTATTTTTTTAAGTTATATTTGTTTTCATATTTGTTTTTTTTTTTGTCTACATTTATCTCAGAATTTATATTGTTGTCATTGACAGACATGCCGTGATTGTTTGTTGATTTTTGCTACAATCAAAAAAAAAAAGCGGTGCATTCCCTGCGGGCACCACAAGGGGTGCTTTGGTCTCAGGGCTTCAATGGCGTTAATCAAGGGCTAAACATCCTTTTGACAAACAGTATGTTTCGGCAGCTTAACTACCCGATCTTAACTACTCTTTTATTTTTCCAGTAAAACATGACAATGTAAATTCCTGGTGGAAATTCTAATAAATTTACATTTATAAAACCGATTTGAACTTTGAAAGGCCTGTTAACTTTGGTTTAGTTAGAAAACAAGCTATTACAGTTTGCTGGTTATCAAATCATTATTGACAACAATTTTTTCTGTGTCTCTCTTTGTTCTATATTGAACTTTTACCTGAAACCTTTTTATCATCAAAATGTGGTTTTTATCACATCTTAAAGTTCCTCTCAGATTAGCTTTGTTCCCAGTGGTAATTTAATTATGATAATGCCGTTTTTAGGCAAAATTAAAACACTTGTGTTGTTTTCTAGGACATTTTCTGCAGAGCAGCAAGACTTCATAAGAAAAAACGGAGTGGGTTAAGGAGAAATCTAGTATGATCCCACCCCTTTTTTAACAACACCTGATGATCTGCATACGGTATTTCTGTTTACAATTTTGTTCAAAACATTCACATTACATTATGTATGGCACCTATGCAGAAATGACATTTTGGTTTTTATTGATCATTTCTTGCCTTGTACAGTTCCATTAATGACATCTTGAGTGTTTTTTGACTGGAAATTTATAAGCTCATTTTCTTTTTTGTAGTGTGAATGCTCTGCTTTTTGAAGTTCAGTTGATTTCTTAAATTGATTCCAGCTCAGACAATTAAAACAAACACACACACGGATCTACAAGTGGAGGCATCAGAATGGAAAGGAGCATGGAAATTTTCACCAGATGTCGGCATCAACCCAAGTAATGCACACATAGAAAGAAATCCAAACATTTATGTCCATAAATTAAGTTATGTGTAATAAAGTGAAATGGCACAGGGAATAAGTATTGAACACGCTTACTGAAATTTATTTAATACTTAGTGCAAAAACCTTTGTTGGTGATTACAGCCTCAAGACGCCTGCTGTATGGAGAAACCAGTCAAAAACACTTCTCAGGTGTGATTTTGGCCCATTCATCCACACAAACTGCCTTCAAATCTTCAAGGTTCCGGGGGTCTCTTCTGTGAGCCCGGATCTTCAGTTCTTTCCAAAGATTTTCAATTGGATTCAAGTCTGGTGATTGACTGGGCCATTCTAGCAGCTTTATTTTCTTTTTCTTCAACCAGTTGAGTGTTACCTTGGCTGTGTGCTTAGGAATCGTTGTCTTGCTGAAAGATCCACGCTCTTTTCATCTTCAGCAGCCTGGCAGATGACAGCAGATTCTGATCAAGAATGTCTCGATACTTTTCTCCACTCATTATTCCTTCAATGATATGAAGTCTACCAGTAGCACATGCTGAA
This sequence comes from Oryzias sinensis, assembly GCA_037389245.1. Classification (NCBI taxonomy): domain Eukaryota; kingdom Metazoa; phylum Chordata; class Actinopteri; order Beloniformes; family Adrianichthyidae; genus Oryzias; species Oryzias sinensis. The sequence continues at coordinate 20,297,776 of CM074495.1, forward strand.
AAAAAGCCCCACGCCATGATGCTCCCACCTCCAAACTTGACTGTTGGTATGGTGTTTTGGGGGTGTTTTGGGGGTGTTATGGTGTTTTGCGGTGCCATTTTTCCTCCAAACATGTTGTGTCTTATGACATCCGAAGAGTTCAATTTTGGTCTCATCTGACCAGAGTATCTTCTCCCAGAATGTCATGGGTTTATCCAAATGTTGTGTCGCAAACTCCAAATGAGCTTCAATATGCTTCTTCTTCAAAAATGGAGTCTTGCGTGGTGTGCGTGCATGGAGGCCATGGCGGTTGAGTGCATTACTTATTGTTTTCTTTGAAACGACGGTACCTGCTGATTCCAGGTCTTTCTGAAGCTCTGCACGAGTGGTCCTGGGCTGTTGGAGAACCCTTCTGATGATTGTTCTGACTCCTCTGTCTGAAATTTTGCGAGGAGCACCTGGCCGTTGCAGGTTTATGGTAATGCCGTGTTCTTTCCACTTCCGGATGATGGCCCCAATGGTACTCACTCGAACTTTCAGAAGTTTAGAAATGCGCCTGTAACCAATGCCTTCAGTGCGTTTTGCAATAATAAGGTTGCGTAGGTCTTTGGACAGCTCTTTGTTTTTACCCATCATGCAATGCTTCTTGTCTAACACCTTGCTGGTGAGAAACCTTTTTAAAAGGCATCAATCAGGACTATACCAGTTGATATTACTTTGCACTTATAGGGGGCAGGTTAACCTTCTGAATACTGACAAACTCCAGCTGCTTTCTTGGCTTGCCAGACCTTTTTACCCCTCCTTTTCTTCATGTGTTCAATACTTATTCCGTGTGCCATTTCACATTATTATACATAACTTCATTTATGGACATAAATGTTTGGATTTCTTTGTATGTATGCATTACTTGGGTTGATGCCGACATCTGGTGAAAATTTCATGTCAATAGCTCGATTAGAAATATGTTTTTTGAGAGAAATGTTGACGTGTTCAATACTTATTTTCTCCGCTGTCTGCAGCAACAATAATACATTCACAAAATGTATTAATAGAGAGATTTCATTTATATGACAGGGCTCCAGACTGCGTCCAATTGGTCGCATTTTGCGACCAAAATTTGAGAGTGTGCGACTGAATTTTACATCTAGTCGCACATGTGCGACCAGTAAATTTGCCTCCCCCAGCCTCCGTATTTTTTATACATTAAACATGGAAGGGACACGTCAATGATCAATAATCAATGAGACGCGAGCGCACACGCACAAACTCGCACACACTAATGAGACGCGAGCGCACACACACACTCGCAAACACACACACTCGCATACATACTCATGAAACGCAAGCACACACTCGCATGACGCCTGTCTGTGAGGCGGCCACTGCGTGTGAGAAGAATAGGCAAAGCCACTGTAAGTGGCTAAATGCGTGGAGGGGGAGGGGCCTAGAGATAATCAAGCGCGCGTAAACATCTGTGGGAAGGAAACGGAGACAAATATCACCACAACCTGATATGTGCGTCTGAGCTATGAGTAAGCGGAACTATTGATTCGTTCTTCCGACCTGCAGCTAGTGTACCAGTGCCAGAGTCTACAGCAGGGGTCTCAAACTCGTGAAGTAAACCACGGCTCTCATGCACGGCTGTAACGGCATGACACCGCTCCCGCGGGTGATGGTCAGCTGAGGAGAATAAATGTCATAAATGTCCCACACGTACATGCGTGACAGCTAACGGGACTCTGACATTAAACACGTGCGAGCAACAACACGATTTAGTCTTAGACACATTTAAAACACGTGGGGAAAATGTAACGATAGACGTGTGTAAGATGAACCAGCGCCGCGTCTGGGGGGGGGGGGGGGGGGGAAGGCGAAGCTGCAGCGAGACTGAAGGAGAACAGGAAGTTGTTGTCCTTAACATTCAATTTACTTTTAATATGCCTCTTCCCCTGAGTATGATCTGTGATTTGTGATATTGTATCTTTTATAATTATTTTAATGTTTTGTAATGTATGTAGCCTATTTTTAATCAGTTGGCATATTCAATTATTTTAAGTGATCACTGAACTACAAAAACCCATCAGGACACATGTCCCATAATGCATTGTTTTGTAGTCTGTAGGGCAGCTTTCAGTTTCCAGCTGTGTCCGGGTAGGTTTACCCCTTGCTCCCACCCCTTTCTCGCGATATTTTTGTGATGATTGACAGTTGATGTTGGAGCAAAAACAAAAATATATGTCTCACACCAGGTGATCTGCGTAGCGTTGAGTTCACCTGGGTGATCTCAAACACGCTTATTGTGCATCTTGGCTGCACCTATTTGGTGTCGCCAACATGAATTTCCATCCTCTAATGTTTACATACATTTAAGTGTTGTTTGTAACTGTGAAATGACCAAAAGGTTACTACGGTAATCACTTTGTTACTAAAAACTTCTGAATGTATGGTATTTTGTTTACTATTGTACTGTCATGACAGCGATGCTGCTGTCAGTTTACCTTCTTGTTGCATCTTCAAAAGTGCAAAATAAAATGTGACACTGAATTTGGAACAGCACATTGTAATTTCTGCATCTATTATTAAAGTATTTATCAGTAATACAGTGGAAATTACTAGATTTGTTTAGAATGTTGATTTACGGTATGCGCCCCTAAATTTTCTGGTTGTGCCCCTAAAATTTTCAGTTGGGGGCCACAGTGCTCCTAGTGAAAAAAGTTAGTCTGGAGCCCTGTATGACAACAACAGTTGTGCTTTGTTGGTGCTGCAGATCAGTTAGAGGGCCCACAAATTAAATTTCGCTTAGGGCCCCCGGAAGATCCTGGCCCTGTCAAACGTATTTTCTACAACACAACTGAGAGCATTTTCCAACTGCATTTTTTTCATCTGCTCCTAATTCACAACAATTTGAATTAAGAGATACTCAGAAATGCTTTTTTAATCTGAAAATCTTTTTTATGTGAGAAAAATGCTACAAGAACATGTTAAAAACACCCAAAACACAATTTTTAATAGAGGTTAAACTCCAGTCCAACACAACGACTTGTAGACAACAAGATCCACAAAAGTTTATGTTTTCCTGGTCTGAGCTGGAATCAGGCTCAAAACTGAATGGCTGAATAGCTCCAATATTGCTCACCATTTTTGTTGTATTGTTAATGTTAGCTTAGGTTTGTGGGACTCTGTAAGATAGTGGGAGAGAGTGTAAACAAATGGATGATGGGAAATATGTGAAAGCATACTTTTACGCCAACAACACAAGAGGTGAATTTCTAACGAATTCCTGCCCCTTGGCAGAAACTATGTCCTAGAAAACAACACAGATCTTTAGATTTAGGCTAAAAACAGCATATTAATAAATAATTGGAGTGGGACTTTTGGTTTGAACCAGGACTGTATGTGTGACTTTAACCCCTAACCCATAACTCATTATTTGAATATTTTTCCTCATTTCTAGGATGACATAGATGCTGCCAGGGAGAATGATAAAACGACCTGTAATATATGTATGAAAGAGCAAAATAAAAGTAAATCAATTATGTTACCATGAAAGGCACATTTAGGTATTTAATTGATCTGTAAAGTAACTGTTACAATTTGTATTTTACTAGGATAAGAATAAGGACACCATAAACGCTACAACTGTGGGTCTTTTTGCATCCAGAGAAGATCAAAAGTTGGAATACTCGGATATTGAAATCTGTTTTGAAGGCCAAATTGTCATCAGACTTGGAAAGTGTTGGACAACGTTGCCTTGGTGTTTGGAATATTTTTTGGTCTATTCTCTCAAATTGAGCTACCCAAAAGTTCAGCGATACACTTACATTTTTTATTAAATCTGAATAGACCTACATCCAGCTGGACTTTCTAGAAAGGCTCAAAGCCTCAAAACAAAAATGTTCATGTGACTGTTTTGAAGACGGCTGAAAGGTGACTGCCCTTTAAGTACATGTTAATGGGTTTTCTAAATTCTGTTAGCATTTTTTGTTGTAATGTTGCAATGCAAAGTGGTTAGCACTGACTTGTTGTTCGTCTTTCTCAATAGCCTCATAATGAATTGGCGATCTGTTCAGGTTGTACTCGCATCCGTCCAACAGCCACAACCCCAAAAACCAGAAAAGGGGACACAATACATTTTTTAAAATTGACTAATTTGACAAACTATACACATGATATTGTTCAAGCTTTACACGCCTTAATAAATGTGCAATGTAATGGTGTGTCCTTTGCATTTTTGAATATTTATTTTGGCTGCTTAATGTAAAAAGATTTTTATCAGATTTGTAAGTTCAACAATGAAAGTATTGAAATTACAGTCATTTTGGTGTAAAAGATTTTAATAGTATCAGCTTATTAGAAATTATGTTGACAACACTCAAAAAATGAATTCTGCACACAAAAAAAGTCAGTCTTACTGAAATTATTTGTGTTGGGTCAACCCAAAGAAAAAATGCAAATTCAACCCAAAATTGGGTGCAACAAGTTTCCACTATTTAATTGTGTAGCTATAACTGAAATTATTTGTGTTGGGACAACACAACAAATTAATGCAAATTATACTCAAAAAATTGTGTAGATCTGACTGACAAAAATTTTGTTGAGACAACATAACAAAGAAATGCATATTCTACTCAAAAAAATTGTGTAGATTGTGTAGGTCTAACTGAAATGACTTGTGTTGGCACAACACAATGTAAACATGCAAATTCAACCAAATTCAACTAAAATAATTGGGTGGAACGAGTTTCTACTATTTAATTGTGTTGGTTCTACAAATCCTTTTTTTTCTGAGATAAACACATATTTTGCAATAACATATGGATTAAATTTGTTCAATTTTCCAACAAAAACTCTTTACTTGTCTTTTCAGAGCCACAAAAATGTCAGAAGGGGGAACACATACATAAAGCAAAATATCATAGCCTTTTTGAAAGTGTTAGTGCTTAGAAGATCAATCCATTGTTTAAGAGACAGACTGATATCTGGACGTCTGTAATCTAAAATGTTTTTTCTATTTACATCAGTTACCGTATCAAGCTAAGCTTTGGCTCATTGGCAGTTTAAAACCAAATTTTACTTAATGTTTATTTGTTATCTAGCTTGATGATTTGCATTGTGTTCTGTAAAGTTAAGGGCTGCACAATCCTGGTCCTTGCCCCCTACCCTACCTCTACCATCCTGCCAGTTTCGCAGCTCTCTCTGCACTGCTTTCTGCAGATTAGCTGACTCAGATTTGTTTTCATTTTGATTGACTCAACACACCTGATCCAGGTTATTAGCAGCAAGAAGTACAAGGAGAGCTGGAAAACAGGCAGGGGGCAGATTTTGAGGACCAGGATTAGGCAGCACTGATGTAAAGACAGTTAAGGACCCTGCAGAGATGGTTGCATCAACGCCTTTTGTCTTCTAGTCATTCCTCAAATCCCACATTTGCTTTATAGGAAGACTTCTCTCTGTGTAATACATCAGAGAAAAGATCACTTGTCTAGAAAAGAGTGCTCCTGATGACTGTCTCATGTAGGACCCAAGGTTCAGAGCCTTGACAGCACTGTTTTTTTTGTCTGCATGGAGGATGTTTGGCTACCTGACACTACAACAAAGATTCAATATTCAAATCAGTTTATGTTTTATGTTTTTGCAATTGATATGCCAGCTTCTTTTTGTTGTCTGTTAAGATTCATTAATTGATTGGTATATTTTAAAAATAACTTAAGGCAACACAGTTTACTGATACCATAACCTTTTGTATCTGGTCAAGGTCAATGCCATTACGGTTAGCACCTGTCCTAATTTAATTTTCTTTATTGCTTTGATAAACAAATTGAATTCCAAAAGTGTATTGAGCAGACAGAGAGTTTTTCTGTAAAGTCAAGGCAAAACTTTGTTGTTATCTGTTGCTTCCAAGACTGTTTGCTCCTTTCTTCAACACTCACACAGCTGCTAATGTTAGCCTGTGGTGACTCATGTCTTGACAAAAGCATTTTCTAGTTTACTGAAGCTTTTCAGTAAAAAAAAAAACCTCATACATTTGATTGGACGTCATTAACTCTATGCTGACTCCACCTTCAACAAAAACAGCAGAGATGAGAAAAGATGTAACCTTCTAGAACACAGTCTTTAGAGAGGAAATATGCACCCCATCAACAGTTGGCTCAATACTGCCATCTTCTGGTAAAATCACTGAACTTCTTTCATGTGTTTCAGGTGAGGCCTTCCATCCATACTGTATGCTTACATTTCCATATTGATAAGTGTTATTTTATTCTTTGCTATCAGTGGATCTTCTTGACAGCTGATTATTAACACTAAGTGACATAACACTGGAAAAAAGTGTGGAGCAACAACATAGAAATGTCTGTAAATATGTAAGAAAAAGCTTTTATTTACTGTGGTTGTGGAATGAGGAACAATGTGACATTGAACTAATTACCTTTTAAAAAAAACATGGAAAATGTAAGCTATTGTCAAATCTGTAGAGTAAAAATTGAATGTAGAACAATAAATAAATATTAAGTAGGTGTAATAAAACTGATCATGAAAACTTTCTTTGCATGATTTCACATTGCTCCACTTGTTCCACGTTTTTAAAGAGATGACATTTATTTTACAGTTATTCAAAATAAATGAATTCTAAAACTAAACTATTATTTCATTCTGCCTTTTATATGCCTTTTTTCATAAATGTTTTTGTTTTGAAGCAAAAGTTGTTTCATAAAGACAAGGGCACATATGGAACTTTTTCCTGAGTTTTTTTTTAGTTTTTTTTTAAGTTTGTGGTGCTGTCTTAGTTTTAAACATCTGTTAAACTTCAGTCCAATAATTATTTCAATGTTCCATCTCTAAAACAAAAAATATTTTAGTTTGAAGACGTTTGAAGTTTGAAGTTATTAAAATAAATGAATACAGATAAACTTTATCTAGCTTTGACGCTAAATGACGAGTTAAAACATTATTTTATGAAAAATGCCCAATCCAGTAGCAAAAAGTAAATAAAATAAAGTAAAGGTAAAAAATTTTTTTTTATTGGATTATAAAAAGAAGATGCAAAGACTCCACTGATGATTTTCTTCATTTTATTATGGAAAACTGCTAAAAGTTAAAGGTTTGAAGAAAACAATGTTGCTAAAATTTCTTAGATCTATGAGAAAAGGAGAAGCTAAATAACTTAATTTTGAAAACACTTTTAAAAGCATATGTTATCTATTTGTAGAACATCCTCGTTTATAAGAAGTAATATGGATATGCTGATGAATGCTTTCATCATCAGTAGAATTGATTATTGTAACGCCATGCTAGCTGGTCTTCCAAAAACTAGCATTAAGAACTTTCAGCGTCTCCAGAACTCTGCTGTACGTGTTCTTACCAAGCCCAGGAAGCGGGCTCACATCACCCATATGCTTTAGGTTTGATTTGAAGATACTTTTATAGTTCTTAAATGTCTTACCAGTCTTGCGCCCTCTGATCTGTCAGATCTTTTAGTTGAGGATGAATCCTCGCGTACTCTGAGATTCTCTGGCACTGATCTATTTAGCATTCCAGCTGTAGTAAAAACAAAACCTACAGAGAAGCATTTTTCAGTACTATGGCCCTCATTTATGGAACAGTCTGCAGGAGGCCTGAGACCCGCAGAGAGCATTGATGCTTTTAAGAAAAGGCTCAAGAACCATCTTTTTAACCTGGCTTTTAGCCAATTCTGCCAATTTAAATAGTTTTTTTATTTATTATTTTGTATTTCTTCTTTTAACCACTTTATCATATTTTGTGTTGGACCATTAATTAATCATTTGAATATTCTTTATTTCATGTTTTACTATTAATTAATTATTTATTTTACTAATTATGGTTACTTTTTATTTACACTTCTATTTTCCAGAGCTTCCTCAGTTGGATCTTCTCCCTCTGGGTCGGCTGCTGCTCAGCCACTGCAGTTCTGCCCCCCCCCCCTGTGGATGCCGCATCTCGCTGTCTCTGCAGCTAGTATCTACAGAAAGGGAAGTTCCATATATTAACATTTACACCAACAAACTCTATACGTGCTGAGCCCCTTTCTCAAATGGTATCTCCATTATTTAAGGGAAATGGTGTGTGAATGGGGTTAGGGGGTTCTGTGTGGGTCTTTATGGGACTTTATGTCTATATTGTTGTGGTATTCTAGTTGTGTTCTTGTGTAAAGCATTTTATGTTATGTTATATATAAAAATTGCCATATAAATAAAGATTGATAGGATTGAATTTGATTTTGGGGGGAGGGGGCAAGAGATCATTGATGGAAACATGCTGATCAGGTGAGGTTTGTCAGGAGTCAGAGCTTTGTCTCCCCCTCTGGTCACCGGCGGGAGCCGTCTCCAGACTACTTTACGTACTACATCTCCCAGCAACCCCAGCACCAACCAGTTTCTGGATGCAGCCCACCTGTCTCTTATTTGCCATGACACTTCAGCACTGCACAGAGCCTCGCTCAGCGGGAAGTGTTGTTTGTGCCACTGTGCCTGCATTACCTAGCATTATATTACTGGATCATGATTATTACAGAGAGTGTCCTCTCCAATGATCCCATGCTTGTTATTGACCCCTGTCGGCCTGACCCTGATTTAGATATGTGAATTGTACATGTGTATAGTGACAATAAATGCACTCTACTCTATTCTATTTGTAGACTTTTAGCTGTGCTAATAAATCTTCTGCAATTGGAACTTGAAAAAGTGAATCAGTGTATTCTGTCGCAGAAAAAATTGGCTTTGCACCGGTATGTAACACTTTATATGTGTGTCGGGGAAAAGGCATTTTGAATTGTTCCTTATTGGCACAAAGTCGCATTTCTCTGCCAATCAGCTGATTCACGTTGATTACATAAGCAGCTATGGTCAGAGGAAATCAGGTTATGACAGAGACATCTCCGGTGTAAAAGTTTTAACGCTTCACTTAAAGCTGAAAGAACCTGGCACTCTTCGGGTAGCCAGTTAAATTTGTGTTTTTGGATAAAAAAAAAAGTATTTTCTGACCAAAATGGGGCAAGGGGGGGTAAGAAGTGAACTTCCAGTTGCGGACTTCCTATTCCTACTGGGTGCCATGTTGTCTGCAGCCATGGCTTCTTGAAATCGGGAGAGTTTTGCTCAAATTTGGTGTTTTTTTGCCCAATTTCGCAACACTGCAGACAGATAGACTGGCGCTGGCATGAACTCCGTAAGAACTCCGTACATTGACGTGTTCTCCCTACCATGACAAAGGTGGATAAAGGTGGAAAGATTTCATGTAATCTATGGACACCAGTAAAGATCACAAATCATTGAAGAAAAAAGGTTCAGCGCACTGTCTAGTGGGTCTAGATCAGTGTTTTTGTACCAGTGTGCCGCGGCACACTAGTGTGCCGTGGGAGATGGTCAAGTGTGCCGTGGGAAATTGCCCTCATTGACTGATCTAAAAACATTTCCCATCTCCAGGATTTCAGCTCTCTGTTCATCCAAACAGGCCCTGATAAAACACTGAGGAGTTAGGAATATAAAATATCGTAAAATACTTTTTTTTGCGTTTATTTTATTTTATCAAAGACATTTTGATAAGAATTACGTACCGCGATTCAGCTGCAGCTCCGGCTGTATTTTGGAAAAGTCCCGTCCCTTTAACTGTCTCCACCAATCATTCTTGGGGAGCTTAATTACATGTCATCACTCTGACCAATCAGAAGTGGTTAAAGTCTTCACTTCCTTGTCACGATTTAGCTCATAAAGTCGCTCAGTTCTAACAAAAATACCATCTAAAGCTCGTCTTTATCGGTGTAGCTTTCCACAGAATCCAGTATCAGACCGTGGAACAAGTGAACAAAGCAATGAAGCTCCGAAATGCGATCTCCGCCGGCCGTTTAATGCACTACATCTCCCATGATGCATTGGGTTGTGAGAGTGACAGCGCACAAGGAGATCTTACAAGAGTTAAATGTCTTGAAATCAACGAACACACATCAAACTGTTTTTACATCTTCTAACTTAACTTTTATTGCATCTTTTAGAAAAAAACAGCTGCAGTTTCCAGCTTTTTCTGCAACAATTATCTCAAAAATGCATGTGAGATTGTGGAGGGACCTAGGATAGCACAAGGGTTAAAGAAAACTGCAATGAAAGTATCAAAAGTATCTATCTCATCACGCTAATATTGTTACTTCGCCTTGGCATCGACACCATCGATGCTCAGATCGATCCCCCCACCCTTAAAGCCTGTTTGAAGTGCCGGTACTGAATAATAGCAGTATTTCTGGAGAAGTGGCGCTATTCTAAAGAGCTATTTTTAGAGGTGCCGGTACTGAGTACCGCTGAGTACCTTCCCACTTAAAGCTCTGCATAAATAGAGTTAGATGTCATTGGCATATCAAGATGAAAATGTATGTTGTTTATATGGAAAATATTAACATGGGGAAGGAGTTAATGGATAAAGAGCAAAGACTCTAGGACAGAGTCCTGAGGTACACCAGATGGAATGCTGTGTTCACACTGAACGCAATTCGTGCAGTTTCAATGTTAAGTCAATGGTACAGACGGAATCTAAGGTCTTGCGGCCGCATCGGGCCAGAGTTTTAAAAAAATCTGAACTTTGGGGAGGTCGCCACGTAGCATCAACCAATCGGCCTCAACTTCGGGCATGTGATGTTATCAGTGACAGCGGGTAGAAAACACATCCAATACAGTGAATTGATCCATAGTTCTTCTGATCTTCCATTCATTTTCTTAACTCGCTGTATCCTTTTCGGGGCAGCAGGGTTTTCTGAACGTGTCCCGGCTACTGTTGGATGACGGTGGGTTTACCCTAGACCAGGGATGCTCAAATTCAGGCTTCAAGCAGCAACTTGGCCTTCCATGCCCTAGACAGTCTGTCACAGGACAGTGGTTGTGGAATGAGGAACAATGTGTGTTCATCCGTGTCTTTCATGCATTGTAAATGAGATAAACACAGATACCGCTGTATGTAGCTATCAGGCTAAAAACATTAACTGGTTGCTCCTCCTACATGGCTAGCTTAAAGGAACACATTTTGGGTCACGCAGCAAGCAGACAATTCACCACAAGGCAGAGAGATGCAGCCGACGCAAATCGGCCACATGAATCGCTTTCAGTGTGGACAGCATAACAGGGAAAACTGGGATCTAAAGGAGTGGAGATGAACTGAATTGAATGCAAGAGAATTTGAGCAGGACTGCATGGGAGATTCTGTCAAAAGTGGCACTCAGATTGAGGAGGATGAGAATGATGAATAAACAGGAGTCGGCTGCTACGAAGAGGTCATTCATCTAAATGGAACAGCTTCAATACTATTGTGGGGACAAAAACCAGACTAGAAAAGTACACAGAAGCAATGACAAGTTAAATGAGAATGGAGTTTAGAAGCAACTACAAAGACTTACAACTTGCAGCCAGAATGTCAGGAGAAAATAGGTAGGATGTCGGTTCCGAATATATTTAGAGGTGACCATGATATATAGAAGATTTTCATCTCAAATGTTTTACCAGTGACAATAATTAAAAATACTGATATCCAGCTGGAGACAACCTGTCAGAAAAATAAATCTAGCTCATTAATCTTTACTTAGCATTTGAGAAATTTCCAATGCAGTTTAGGTAAATTGAAAATGAGAAAAGTAACAGTTTCAGAAAAAAGGATTCAAGTCAAAGCATAATGCAGCCTGTACGAGCTAAACCCATCCAACAGTGTGACACAGTAGACTGATGAAAAATTGATGCATTAGATATTTACGTAAGACTGGAGAAAATAAACGTGTCTGCACCTAAGACTATTTCCCTTTAGGATTATGTGAAAATGTGATGCAGGGAAAATTGCTCTTTCTAAAAAAAATTAAAAAAAAACAACCAAAGAATTCACTGCATAAGAACTTTACAGTAATGGCACAAGGGCTGCACGGTGGCAGTGGTTAGCGCTATTGCCTCACAGCAAGAAGGCCCCCTGGTTCAAGTCCCGGCTAGGGGACCTGAACCAGAAAATCAATGGGGGACCTTTCTGTGTTGAGTTTGCATACCCGTGCATACATGGGTTTTCTTCCTCCCACCGTCCAAAAAATGCTTTATAGGGTAACCCTTGTGCTATCCTAGGCATTTTAACATTGGGAGTTGGGTCATCTAGACCAGTGTTTTTCAACCAGTGTGCCGCGGCACATTAGTGTGCCGTGGGAGATGGTCAAGTGTGCCGTGGGGAATTGCCCTCATTAACTGATTTAACAACATTTTCCATCTCCAGGGTTTCAGTTCTTTGTTCATCCCTACAGGCCCTGATAAAACACTGAGTAGTTAGGAATATGAAAGATCGTAAAATACGTTTTTCTTTGTGTTTATTTGATTCTATTAAATACATTTTGATAAGAATGACGATACCACGATTTAGCCGTAGCTTCAGCTGTCAGGAAAAGTTCCGCCCCTTTAACTGTCTCCACCAATCATTCTTGGGATTTTAATTACATGTCATCAGTCTGACCAATCAGAAGTGGTTAAGGTTTTCACTTCCTTGTTCTGAATTCTGCTGAAAAAGTCGCTCAGTTCTAAGAAAAATACCAGCTAAAGCTGGTCTTTAGCAGTGTAGTTTTCCACAGAATCCGGTGTCGGACCGTGGAACAAGTGAACAAAACAATGAAGCTCAAAGACGCTTGTCTTTCTGCGTTCGGCGGATTATTGAACTACATCTCCCATGATGCATTGGGTTAAAAGTGACAACGGGAGCGTGTCGGCGCACTACGAGTCTCTCCTCTTAACGTCTTCAAACAACAGCGACCACAAATCAAAAAGTTTTTAAATCTTCTAACTTAGCTTTTATTACATCTATTAGAAAAAACAGCTGCAAATTCCAGCTTTGTCTGCCACAATTATCAAAATAATGCATGTGAGATCATGGAGGGACTGTAGATCAATACAGACTGTTTTTTTTATCCTTTTTTTCTTTTTTGAATGCTGGTGTGCCGCGGGAGTTTTGTCAAGGTTAAAGTGTGCCGTGGCTCAAAAAAGGTTGAAAAATACTGATCTAGACCCACTAGACAGTGCGCTGAACCTTTTTTCTTCAATGATTTGTGATCTTCACTGGTGTCCATGGATTAAATGAAATCTTTCCACCTTTATCCACCTTTGTCATGGTAGGAGAACGCGTCAATGTAAGGGTGGGGTCATCCAAGATAGCACAAGGGTTTTAAGCATTTGAACTAAATAGCTCAACAGCTCAATGTAAGCCCTAAACAGGAGTTATGAGTTCTCATACAATGTTAAAGTGGCTTGGGGGAACCTTTCATCTGGTTGCTGATGTCAGAAAACAGCAGGTTACCAAAAAAAATGATACCATTACCAACAGTATTTTTGATGTTTAAGATACCTATGATATACTTTTGAGAAACAGACTTCTTGTAACGCCAAATTGATATTCAAAGGGACGATTCTTGTGGCTAATGGGATTGTTCTTAAATAAGAGGTACACTTATTCAAATGGGGAATTAAGTGTCAGCATTTACGGCACACTAAGTCACAAGGGCCCATTACTATTTTAACCTTTAATTAATAAATAATAAAGCACAGTCACTTTCAGTGGAGCTTTGTTCACAGTGAAAGTTGAATTGCGGGAAAACGATGGCTGAAAGAAGATTCATTCAAAGAATCACTGGAACAAATTCACCAGAGTGTTTTCCTTTTTTTCACAATTAATTTTATTTGCGGAGAAGGGGGGGGGGTGACTGCAAAAATAACATATAAATTTATCATGAAGGACCCAGACTAACAGATCCATCTGTCAAAGAACAGCTAAGAGTTTTTTTCTAGGCTTAGGGGGAGATGGGATACCTCATTTATCAAGAAAGAGTATTTACATACATGAAGGAGCATTTCAAATCAAAGCACAACAGACATAGCTTTATAAAATAATAAAAGTATCTCATAATTAATATTTTCTTGAAAAGATAATTCACAGAGAAAGTTGTGAAAACCAGCTGGAAAAGACTGAACAAAATGGGGAGTTTGCAGAACTGAATATTTATAAATAAAAGTAGTATCCATTAAATTATAGTTTTAATAGACTACCTATAAAAAACGCTCTACAGATTTGAATTAAGGAAACATGTACATTTAACTAAGGTCAACTAGGGAACAGGTGAATGAAGGATGATCCTTGGGGGGGACATAGATTCAACAGATTATATTGCAACATCTGAAATGAAAATTGGGGGGGGTAGGTCTTTTAGTCAAAACCACGTATCAAATAACAATATGGATTTAACTTCTAGTTGCATTAAATTGTGTTATTGATCTTTTACCGCTAGAGGGCGAACAAGTACAAAGATTTCCTGTTGTAGTTTAAAATGAGTGAAAGGAACAAGAAAATAACTAAGCAAAAAATATACCTAACGTACATAGATACACTGATAAATTCATATATTAGCTATTCATCACTTTAGGAAAATGGAAATATAGTAAAATATAATTATTACTATTTCGCTAACTTTTTCTAAGTCCTGACGTAATGACGCAAATTTCATGCGACAAACGGAAAGCGGTTTAAAAATATAGTGGCGGCTTCTGTTAACAATCGCTATCAAATTAAGCTATGTGGTTGGACTGTCACTGGGGCATAATTGTTTCCCAGCTAGCAAAGGATAAACCCAGATGATTTTGCTGGTTTAAGAGACTTTCTGAAACTACAGAGATTTCCCCGCTGTTAGTAGTGGTGCTAGTTGGCTAGCTCCTGTCTGTCCGGCTAAGATGTATCTGTAAATGTATCTTGCTATTAAATGGGGCAAAGCTGATAAAGATGGCTAGTGTACATGAAAGTCTGTATTTCAATCCGATGATGACAAACGGGGTGGTGCACGCCAACGTGTTTGGCATCAAGGACTGGGTGACGCCGTATAAGATTTCCGTGTTGGCGCTGCTGTACGAGATGACCGCTGCAAAGATCAGCCTGCTGGAAAGGAGGCGACTGAACAAACTTATACTTCCCCTTCAGCAGGTCTATTATTTTTTACCCTTTCACACATTATCTAGAACTTTACTGCACAATCCTGTGTTTAGTTTGTCTGATTGCGTTTCTGTTCTCGTCTTCTTAAAGGGTCCGGATCTCGCTCTCGGGCAGTTTCTGAGGACTGTGGAGGAGTGCTGTCCGCAGACTGCATACGCAATCAAACTCAGGTGTGCTTCTTCAGATCTACCCTGACCCCCTTTGAACATTTATTTATCAAAAAAGGAACAATGCATATTAATTCACATTTTAAACAGATGTAACAATGGCTGAATTTAGCAAAAAGATAGTTTCTACTGGCAGGACGATATTTTTGAAGAAATAAAAAAGATTTTAAGAGGAAGACACAGCACAGATAAGAATGTAAACGGATGTAAACATCAATATACAAATTGAAATGCAGTATAAACTAATCTTTAAAATCAATATATTTTGGTAATACAATGTTCTGCTATGTGATTACACATTTGATCATTTATCTGCTCCAGTGCCATTCAAGCTTGCTATATATTCAATTTCCACACAATACGCTGAAAAGTAGTTTCAGATGTGTCAGCTGATCTCTTTTTATGTGGAAGTCCTGAAATCTCTCTTTTGGCATCACAGTCATCCATTTTCATTGATACTGAAGCTGTGAAAAGGCGCCAAAGGTTTTATAGATTTGATGGCATCTCATTTGGCAGCGGAGCCGGAACACAATATGTGCCACAATAAATTGCATACTCAGTCTTTGAATTTTGGTGAAATAGTGGAAAGTTTTCCTTATTAAAGTAAATGATTCCCTATATTTCCTATTTATTTTATTTTACGTACGTTAGTTGCTTGTTGTAATATATTTAGTAAATATTTTCCCATCTCTTCCACTGTTGTGTAAGAGCATGGACACATCCTCGACGATGTGGACAAAAGAACTGATGACATGTCTAGCTTTGGAAAGACTAATATATATTGTTAAAAAGAAAGGGGGAAAAAAACTTCAAACTTTTGTGGAAAGACTTCTAGCATATTTCAGATTGACGTTTGCAGTTTGATCTAAAAGCTCAAAAATCAAAGGGTTTCTTTCTTGTTTTTACAGTGTCTTTAAATTATGCAGAATACACAAGAGATGAAAATCACCCCACTACTTTCCATTTGAGACATTGATTTTATCCAGGCAACCCTTCATATCAGAAAATACGTCATTGTCTTTTTAAAGGCTACAGGAAATGGCAGAGGGTGAGCTGAAAGACATGGAGTACTTCTTTTCCACCCTTCCAACCCCGTTCACTGCCTTTGATTCGGAAGCCTATAAAACCAGTGTTGTTGGTGAGTTTCTCACTTCACACAGCAGCTCCCAGAATGCAGATAACTGTGATTTTTCTGGCTCTACAGGTCTGTTCATGAGGCACATGCTGCTGGCCTACAACAAGCTGTCTTTCAGTCAAGTTTACAAGCTTTATAAGTCCCTGCAGGAGTACTATCACAGTCATTCACAGTCAGAGGGTCAGGTGAGTTTGTCGGTGTTGGCTGCAGACGACTCGGATATGGATCTCACCAGCACTGAAGACACAGTGGGTGACAGGATGGAAAGCAAGGCACTGGACACTCCACTCCATTTGTCAGAACTTCGGTTAGTGGCAGCTTTATGTTGAAATGACTGATTCTTTCATAAAGGAAAAATAAAGGATGACAGAGGATTTTTATGTGTGCCTTGTTTTGTTCTAGAATTGATAATGCTCCGAGCAAAGGGCCCCTGTCTCAAAAACAAGCAGAGTACTTTCTTGCACGCCAGGTGAGCACACACTAACAAACATTTAGTCTAAGAGACACGTAGCACTAAAGAGCTCTGCGTTTTTGGAAACCCCTCTCTACAGGCGTATCTCATGAAGAACGATGAAAACAAAGCCCTGAAACCCGCCGAACTGCAAGAAGAGCTCAATAACATGCTCAAGTTTAACCCCGATTTTGCAGAAGCCGTGAGTCTCATCTGCTGACCCTTTGTCTTTAACAACCCTGTCAGAGGGACGGATCTGCCTCCACTGGTGTGGTCTTTCTGTCTGTCCACAGCACTACCTGAATTACTTGAACAGCATGAGAGTCCAAGACATATTCCTCTCCACCCACAGTCTTCTACACTATTTTGACCGCTTCATTTTGTCTGGAAACGATGGAAAGAGCAACGGCGATGAAGGTTACGGACGGAGCCTTCGCTACGCTGCTCTGAATCTGGCGAGCCTCCACTGCCGCTTTGGTCACTAGTGAGTACAAGTGTGCGCAGGTTGTCTTTGAAGAGAGAATTATTAGAGGAATGTTTCTCATTTTAGTCAGCAGGCTGATCTGGCGCTACAGGAGGCCATTCGCATCGCCCAGGAGTCTAACGACCACGTGTGCCTGCAGCACTGTCTGGTAAAGCGGGTCAACCACACTAACATCTGCCCATGTTACACAGATCAGGACAATGAGCTGCAGCAACAACAAGCAGAAGAGACGCTTTCCAGTTCAAAAAGAATCTGTGTCTTTCTTCTTTAGAGGAATACATTTAAAAAAAACGGTGGTGGCACTCTTTATTTTTTTTTTCTCATTTCCTCATCTGTAAGTGTCTCAGTTTGGATAGATAAGTAACGGGGAGGGTAGCCTGCATGTGAGAGAAAGAATAAAGTCTGGACAAGCATGGGCAGCTGCAGACGGGTCGTATCAGAACCTGACTGGTCTAACAGAAGTTTTATCTGTCAGAGCTGGGTCTACACGTTGGAACAGATGAAAGGATTTGACAGCACAGTTCTGACAGAAGATTCGGTGAAAATGGCTGCACAATTCTGCCTGCCGGTGAGTGAATCAGTAGCTCCCAAATAAGAATGTCAACAGTAAGAGTAGTTTTTATGGATAGTTGTAAAAAATCAAAACTCCAGAATAATAGAGCCCTGTCATGTTTAGCAATTACAGGTCTGAAAAAAGCTGCGAGTGTATTTTTGTGTCTTAATTCCACATCCTGCTGCTTTGATTTGTAAAAGTTTGCCATCATTAGGCTCCGCCTGCAGTGTTCATAATATGGAGACGGAAGATGAGGTGTTCGCCTGTTTGAACAAGGATTACAAAGCAGCAATATCGAAAACCACTTTATCATGAACAAAACGATAAGTGTTGTACCTGCCAAAAAAAAAAGGTCATGTCCAGCCTCACAAAGCTGGATTCCCACTTAAAGCATAGAATCACCAGAGAAAAGTAACAACAGGGAAAAATGGCAAATTTATACAACAATGATTAGAATAGCGTACTTAAATTATTTTTTTGTATGATTAAAAACTAATTTCAGTACGCAGTATAATTTATAGACACAATGAACCTCATTGAATCATAACGATTAGAACAGTTCATCCAAAAATGCCAAATAAACTTTAAATCTGTGTATGGAAATAGTCATCCTATATATTACCAAAAATATATAAATGTTGCCTATTAAATAATGTAAATTAGAAGCATTTCATTTTTTAATATTTCTGACCTTGTTCTTAATTTTGCTAAATAAATCGAGTTACTATAAAACTGACTTCCAAAACAAATTACTGGTAACCAGATCAAAAGAGTGTACTGAATCAGCACCTCCTTTAAAAAGAGTCCATCCACCAGATCCGGCCACCTCAAGTCCCACGTCCATTCATCACATGTTTATAATGCAACAATTCTTAAGTTACTGTTTAAGCTTTCAGGAAAGTATTTATTTGCACAATTTACTGCATTTATCATTTTATGTAATAAAGTGACTGGTCTGCATTACTTTTTATCTCCACCAGTTACAGCTCGCAGATGTCGTTTTTTAGTTTACATCTAAACTTAAATTCAAGCTCTTGAAGAATTTAAAATAATTTTTCTTTTTTGTTTAAAAAGAACTCTATAATAAATTCAGAGGTATGTGGGATCATTCTTGAACATTATTGGCTACAAATTTAGAAATTAGGTTTGTTTCAACATTAGTTTTGACTTTTGTAATTACTATTAAATTGAGGTTCAATGTTTTTTTTTCTTTTTTTTTCTTTCTCCTTTTGGAAATCATGTTTGTTTTTGTTCTTTTATGTTGCAGTACTTGGCTTCTCTGGGCATTCAGTCTTTGGTTCAGCAGGGGGCGACACAGGGTAAGACTGCACACAAACTGATGGACGCTCTGAAGGACACGGACATCCTGCACTGGAAACACAGTCTGTCGGAGCTGATCGAGATCAGCCTTGCCCAGACCACGTCCATATGGAGGATGTACGGGAAGAGGTTAGTCGCGTCGCAGTTCCGCCCCTGCGCACAAACGTCAGCTTGGCTCATTGTTGACTGCTCGCTCAAACACACTCTCCCCGACTTACATTAGGTCAAACTAATGAAGTGAGTGTCTTGTGTATCAATAAGTCTTTCCGGCAGCTGAATCTCCCGCACGCTGAGAACTTTGATCAGAAAAGTAAGTGAAAAGTTGGTGTCTCGTGTCCTTTGCAGTACCATGGCTCTGCAGCAGGCCCAGCTGCTTCTCAACATGAGCAGCCTGGAGCCAGTCAACTTCGGGGTCCAGCAGAATAACACAGAAGCTTTTGCCATTGCTCTCTGCCACTTGGCAGAGCTGCACGCTGAGCAGGTAACAGATTCCACTTCGCCTCCCTTTCCCCCTCGCCACCAACCACGCACTGGGCAGGCTTATCATTCTCTCTGTGCTGCGTTAGGTCTGCTCTCCAATTTTGCTTTCATTGCAGGGCCTGTATGGGGCTGTTTCAGAGATTTTGCAGCATCTGAAAGAACAGTTTCCTCCTCACACACAACATGCAAAGGTAAGTTCTTCCGTTTGGTGCTGAACACTTGGAAGGGGTGGAACATTTATTAGCGGTAAAAATCATGTCAAAGCTCTAAATGTGTTGCATTTTTTTGGTTACAATACAAAATTAAAATTTAACTTCCCAGAATTTTTTCGCTTCCTGCGCTGCTTTTCCTTGTGTCCTTGAGCAAGACGCATTGTTAGTGCATTGTAACTCTGCCACCATCGGTTTGTTACTCTGTGTGTGCAAGGAGGAATTGGACTTATGGCTGTAAAGCTCTTTTAGGATTAATGAAGGTAGAAAAGTGTTAAATGAGTATACACTATTTTCTGTTGTACATACCAAAATATCATGCAAATTGTATTTAAGTGTCAAAAAGATAAAATTCTTTGTTTTTCAATTAAACTTCTGGATGATATTGTCTCCGGGCTCTTTGAATCACTGACATCAATCTAAGACGTGTGATGTTTGCCAGGTGAATTCAATTAAAGGAAAAACTACGGTGCTAAAGAAGGATGTTCCACATTATAAACAGACCATCACTTTCAAGCAATATGGGAAAGAAAATGGATCTCTCTGATACTGATAACCATGAAATAGTTAAATGCCTTTGGAGAAGGATATTTCGCAAAAACTTAGGCGTGATCATCGTACTTTTAAGAGATTTGTGGCTGATTGAGAGCTCACACGGGTTTGTGCAGATAAAGACAGGATAAGGAAGGTTTCTGCCAGACAAAAGAAGAGAGCAGCTGCTAAAATATCATTACAAGCAGCAAGCACATATTTGAAGGTGCTGGTGTTTCTGGAATCCCACCAACATTAAGGTGTAGGATCCTCCAGAGGCTTGCAGTTATACCTAAGCCTTCTATTCGACCACCCCTAAACAACACCCACAAGCAGAAATGGCTGCAGTGGGCCCAGACATACATAAAGACTCAGTTTCAAATAATCTTGTTCAGTGATGAGTACCTTGCAACCCTGGATGGTCCAGATGGATGGAGTATTTGCTGGTTGGTGGATCGCCATCATGTCCCAACAATTCTGTGACCTCTGCAAAGATGTGGCGGAGTCAGACAAATCGCATCTAAAGAGCACGTCTAGGAGGCTTTTCTGACTTCCTGCACAGAAATCCAAGCAGAAACTCTCCAAAAACTCACAAGTTCAGTGGAGGTTAGAATTGTGAAGCTGCTAGAAAATAAGCAGTCCTATAATGTAACTTGACCTGTTAAGATGTTTTTGATCAGAATAGCTTTTGATTTCACTAAATTTGACCTCCAAACGCAGTAAATTCGACAAATGATTCTTTTCATTTTCATCCTGCTGAGAACAGGAAGGGGCTTCTTTAGAAACTATAAAATGTTGTGGAACTCTGTTGTGAATAACGTGGAACAGTGCATTTTAAGGTTTTTATTTTTGATAAAAATATTGTTAAATTTAGGAGGTTTGTTCAATAACATTTAATATATACTCTAATGGTTAGTGACTTGAAAATGATGCTGTCATTTGCATTGAGTATTTAGAAAAATCAGAAAAATATCATTTGCATAGTAATTTGGAAAGCACTGTATCTATGGGTTATTTCAAATAAAATTAGAGTTAAATTAATTCTTAAAACAAATTCTCAAACTTTAATTAAAATGAGAATTTTGTAAAGAATCAAAATCTATTAAATACATGTAGTTTTTCATTTAAATCTGATGCTGCTCTTATATGAGCAGGAAACTTTTGCAGCTGATTAACACTGTTTACTCTGATCTCCCGTTCAGCTTTGGATGCTTTGTGATCTGAAGATCCAGTTTGACAGACACATGAACAAAGGAAAGTATCTTTTGGCAGAGCCACTAGTGGCAGCGATCTCCGCCTTAAACAAAACCGAAGGCCTTTACAGGTAAACTCCAGCACGCCACAGGAAGTTTGGCTTCCAACACGTCAGTTCTCTGTGATGCTGTGTTGTTCCATTTATGTGTTTATTTATTTATTTTTTAGAAAAGCACAAGTTCTGAAGGCTCTGAACCGCAGCACCGAAGCTCACAAAATCTTACAACAGCTGCAGGTTCACTGTGAGAGAACCAAATGCACAGAAATTATTATCAGGTAGCTTTTGTTCACTTTCACATACATTTCTACAAGAACTGAGGAGACAAGCAAGAAAATCAACTTGCTTTTGTCAACTCAGAAACATGTCTTTTTTTTTTTTTTCAACTTAATCTGCATACTGTTTTGACTCACACTAGGGCAATGCTGTCCATGGCTGAGCATCACTGGGAGTCATCTGGCTTCTCCACAGCTCTTCCTCTCGTCCTGCAGGCCTTGGCTCTGGCCAGAGAGCACCACCTGCAGGCCCTGGCCTCAGAAACCATCCTTCATCTGGCCTTCACCCAGGTCACAGCCAGCAGGGACAGCGACTGCATTCAAGCACTTGAACTCGTCCAGTTTAGTTCACGCTGGGCGGTGTTGCAGGTGTTGATAAAGAAATGAAAAGAAGCACAGCACTTTTGGTCTGAAGTTTCTGTTTTCTCCTTTTGCAGCTGATGCTGGGAGTCCCTGAGCAGGCTCTTTGCGTTCTCCACGAAGCCATGGAGCCAATTCTGGCACATGGAGCCGTCCTGGACAAAGGCCGCGCCATGTTGCTGGCAGCTCGCTGTCAGATGGCTGTAGCTGGGTTCAAGCCAAATGGACAAGGTCAACCAGGTAGCCTCTCTCTCGTTTCATGCTAGTTAAAGAGGTTTCTTCCCTATTAAATCCTGCTGCTTTTTGTGTCCTGGCAGATCTGGCTTTGATACGCTTGGCTGTTGCCTCACTGAACGAGGCTGCAGCCTACTTCTCTAAACTGAACTGTAAGGAGCGGCTGCGGGACGTCAGCTACCTCCAGGCTCAGCTGCACCGTTCCCTCGGACAGACCTTGCAGAGCAACAAAAGCTCCATGCTGTTCCGGCTGCTGAACCAGGAGCTGCAGTCACCAGCTCCACCTGTCTCCATGCGTCTCTGATAACAATCCATTACCACAATAACAAGACCTGTCATGCTGCAACTCACCACTAGGTGGTAGAAAGCCCCCACTTCTCTATGCTAAAATGCTTTGTTTGTTTTTTTGTAGCTGAATATAACTGATGTTTTAAAAGCGTCTTCCAAGCCTCATCACCTCAGTTTGAATAGGTGAGATTTGCCACATTTATGCTAATTTACCATCTGCTTTTTGATGAACGAGGGTAATATCAGTTATCTGCAAGAGTAATGTGTTTCAATGGTCTGGATGAAGTATATATTGCCCATAGAATGCTAAAAAAACTGTAAGCCAGAGGTGGAAAATCAAACTGTGTAGCCTCGATGACGGCACACGCTGGAAAGTGAATTCCCTTTTTGATGTTTGTTTTGTTGTTTTCTGTCTAAAATTTTACGTTCAATACACACAAAAAAATTCTCATCTTGTCTTATTTGTAATCACTATTTGATTCATTACACTCGAAGACCACATTAGTTATATCTTATCCAACTAAATGTCAAATGATCCAATAAGGTGGCAGCAGCTCCTGCGCGACGCGGGCAAAATGACCTGAAATTCAAGCCGAGCACCAGCATGGGGAAGAGTGGTGCTCATAAGACTTGGAGAAAATGGCACAAATGTTGGTGCCAGACCAGCTGGGCTTTTGTTGCTTGGCTGAAAAGAGTCTGGTCTGATGTTGACCCTCTGAGACGACAGCCTCAGTCTGGTGTAAACATAGAAGCCTGCTGTCTTCCAGCCTTATATCAATATCCACGTTCCAAATTTTGAAACTCACCATTTTTCTCCGTTCTGGTGTCTTGGACTTAAGCAGGTCATCTTGACCATGTCTGAATGCATGTAGCTGCTGCAGTGTGTTTGACCATGAGACAGCCTGTTTGCTCTAGTGCTTTAGTGTAGCTAATCTCCCTGAGGGCTGCACAAAGGGAATTTGTCCTTTATGTTGCATTTAGTTAGCGTTATCGGTAGTCATACTTGAATGTATGCACATTCAGAAAAACCTAATTTGCCTATCAGAGAGAATAGAGATGACCTTCACAAGAAAGAGTTTGAACAGGATGTGGCTCCCAGTGTACTGCAATGATTGAGCTTCCTTGTTTTTTGTTAAAATTTGTTAACTTAAAATTATTTGAAAACTAGGTTCTGTTTTCTGATATTTTCATGTAGATCTTTTAAAACGGTTTTCATTTTAAATCAATTTTGAAATTTAAAACAAAAATCATTTATCTACTTATTCATGTGTTTCTTGGTTTAATTAAAAAGCATTAGAGATTACAAAAATTGTTCAACACAATCTTTGTTGTCAAAATGGCATGAAAGTTCTGTGTGCAAAAATGATACATTGCATCACTAATTGTAGGCACCATGGTGCTGTGGCTTTAGGGAAGTCTTTGAATGCGAGTCAGGTGTGCAGCATCCAGGAACTGTTGCTAGAACTCCGGAGATGGTTCCCGCTGGTGACCAGAGGGGGAGACAGAGTCAACATCTGAGCTAGGTCAACCGTATCACCCGAGTAACAGTTAAGGCCCCTTTTCTGGGCACACCAGGGCACCCCAAATTTTCATCTTTTTTTCATACAGCAACTAGAGCCTGGTCCTCAGGCTCACCGTCATCTGGCCCTGGTCTGGGGCCTCCGCTGGTTGCCTGTGTCTGCCTTCTCAGTAGGGCAGTTGGTTTCTGCCGCTTCCCAGTTTGTCCTCTGCAGGTCTGGCGGGCAGGTTGCCCGGGTGTGCAGTGGTGGCTGGCCATGGGTGGTCCCAGCCTGCCTTGGGGTTTGGGGCTCAGGACTTCCGGGCGGTGGCGTTCTTCTCGTCTTGGCGCCGGCATAGGTGAGGTCTCGTGCGGTCCCAGAGCGCCTTGGGGTGGGAAGGGTCTCTGCCCTGTTGGGGCCTCTGGCGATGTGCACCCTCTGTTCCTCCTACTGCTCAGCCGGGGGGGGGGGGGGTATTCTTACATCTCTCTCGTCAAGAACGCGTTCGCCTAACTTTTTATTCCCCCGCACCAGCCCTCCTATTTCACTTATTCGGCCCATAGCTGAACCCCATTGCTCCAACGACAGACTGAGCGACAGAAGTGAAGGCCAACCAGCATCTCTGCTTGATACGTTCAATGAACTCCGGGACTTAGAATTCGACCCAACAGCCACCCAGTCCAACTCAGTCTGCTACAGTACAATTTAAGATGCACACATTCGTTCAACCCACCTTTATTTACCTTTGCACCAACGCGGGCATGGCTACAAGAGTATTGGTTATGCAAAGCTTCCACGTATCTATCTGTGTGCAAAAGTCTTGTGAGATAAACCTTTCATCGTTAATGTATGAATATACTTAAAACCTGTAAATAGCTGTGTGCAGGCTATTTGTTGGTGTGTGTAAGTGTGTGTATGTGAGAGCTAAGTCATGCAATTAACTTATGACACTTATTTCTTTGGCTCTGATCTGCTTGCTCAGCTGTTGGACAGGTCAAGTTAGAAAAAAAAACAGTTCTCAACTGAATTTATTTCAAACATGTGTAATGAAATTGATCTGTTTTGGATGTACAGCAAACAGTGAATAAAAAACATGCATGCATTATTGACGGCTTCAAAGGTCCACTGGAATACTGTAAAGCCTGTATCACTAGCTGCGTTTACATGGACAAAAGTAATTGGTATGAACGCCTGCCTAATCAGAAAAAAATTTGTCATGTAAACATCCCGTTCGGAATACTCTGCCCAGATCAGACTCATTCTAAACAAAATTTCTTTCCAATCAAGATAGGTGGGTTGTGCCAATTGTTGATCTGATCGTGGTGCATATAAACAGTTTATTCCGATTGTGGGTTTCTACTGCTCTGGTTTTATGTCATGCATAGCAGGTTTCGCTCCAGAGTAAGCGTTGGAGCACAAACAGGACCAACCGGCTGCTCCACGCGTGTCAGCAATCCGTGTCTCTGAGAAGAGCAGTCGGACTTGTAGCTTTGTGTTTGCAGGCAGGGGGGAGGGTGCTTTGTTACAGTGTGCGCTCCGCAGGAGGCTTTGCAGTGCAGCCCGTCCGGCTACTCTGCGTGAGGGAGCTGCAGGGGTCAGGAGAACCGTGTGTCCGAGCACAGGAGCGGCTCTGGGACGGTATGTGAGCTAATGTAGGGAGCTTTTCAAAGCAAAAATGCCACTTTGCGCTGTCCTGAGAAACCATGTAAACATGTTTTACCAGTCGTGTCCAGACAAAATGAAGGCTGAAGTTCAGACAAGATGCACATTGCAGCATTGCCCGCACAGATTTTTTAACTACATCCAAGGCTAAATGTTGTTGTTGTTATTTTTTTTTTATTCCTATCCTTTTTTTATTTTATCTATTATTATTATTTTTTCTTTTTATGGGGGGCTGGGGGTGCGGTGTGCTAGTCCTTAGGGAGGTCAGGGCATGAATGGTGGGGCTGAACCCCCTGCCCCTCCGTTTTGGCACCGGGCCCCTTCCTTGCTGGCTGTCTCTCAGCGCTACGAGGCCCTAGCCTCCTTCTGCGGCTGGCTCGCCACCTCCTGACTGCCTGGCCGCCCTTGGAGGGGGGGCGCTTACCGCGGCCGGCTGGGGGGCCGGTCGCTCGGGGGAGCCTTTTTCCCCCGGTTGTGCCCATCCTCTCCCCGCTCTCACCCAAACAAATGTAGCACACAGGCACATAGGGCTCCGGGAGCTGGATGGGTGGGGTATGCTGGCGGGGTTCACTGGGGTTGTCTCTCTCTGGGGTCGCTTTTACTTGCATATTAGACACCCTGATTCATCTAGGGCCTTGTGGGGAGGGTCTGGTGGAGGGGGTCACGGTAAAACATCCATGCTGATCTTTCACTGGTCCCCCCCCCACAATTTTAACTTCCACTTTAGACACACATACTGCATGTTAGCAGCATACACACAGCAAATAAACACCACTCACAGAGGGACCCCGGAGTGGGGGGGCTCTGTGGCTTGGCAGCGGTGGGGCCCCCCCCCACACTGGAGACCTCCTATTTTACCTGCAGCACACACACAGCACACCCACACCTTCATACATGGGTGGGGTCGGGGAGAGGCGGCCGGTCTTCACCCCTCTGGTCCTCTCAGGGCGGCCGGACTTGTGGGTGTCCTGTCGGCTGCGGTAATGGTCGGGCATGCAGCGCTGGGGCAGGACAGGCTGCGACACAGCTTAATGTCATCTACATAATTAGACATTGAATAGACTTTGAGATGGACAGACTTTGTCCCGAACTAACTGATGTTTCTAAACTACAAGATCTACAGGTCAAAATAACTCTTTCAGTTTTAAGAAGCTCACAAGTTGAGGAACCCACATTTTATCAGTCTTAATTAAAAAGTCTTTATGTAAATGTGATCAGAAAACCAATTCTGCATTCACACGGGATGCGATTTGAGTGTCACGGGTGTTGAGTTACATTGACCAGTCAATGTACAGATGCAATCTTAGGTCCTGCAGCACAACCAAGCACGTACTCATCTTTGGGCATGTGACGTTTTCAGTGACTCGATCAAAGGGTAAAAAAGTTAATTCCATGTTTTATTCTCTCAGAAATGTCTGTGTTACAACTAATAAAGAACAATTCACAAAACAGTTTTATAACAAAACATCTACAGTATAGACCAAAAGTTTGAACACACCTTCTCATTCAAAGGAATGGGAAGGTGTGTCTAAACCTTTGGTCTTTCCTGTACCTGGACAACATAAATGGTGATGGTCAGACATGGAAGGCTCCCGCACATGCACACACAGGACGCTCGGACACGTCTGTGTCACATCAAGAACATAAATGTTACATCTTCAGTGTGTCCTTCTGAACTACACATCACTGGTGAAATTTCTACTACAGTCACAAAACCTCAGTCAAAAGACCACTTCAAAAGAGTCAGTATGGAGAGAGTTGGCCAGACTCCGCTACCACTCACAGAGCAAAATATGCCTGTTACAGCTGCTCAGTGCTCCTGGACTTGAATATTTTTAACCAGCTGGGGCCACTGAGTTGCCAGAGACTGTCCCGATTGGGCAAAGGCAGGAAACACCTTGGACAGATCGCCAGCCTTTCACAGTACCCATGGAGCTGCAGCGATTGAGCTTGGAGCAGGAGAGCAGTGAATGCTAAAAAGCATTCACACAATTAAATGAATCCCACAAAAAGTTGCTTATATCGCTTTGGAGACACGAAGTTCAAATAAAAATAAGCAACCGATTATAGTTAACAATGTTCTATTGGAGTTGCACAAAACTGATGTTGTACTAGTGCTGCACGAATCTAAGGCAAAATATAGTCTAAAAATCACCCTGGGGGCCTCTAGCATGTCTCATTTTGCATAACACAAATTACAACCAAAATGAGATTTTCTGTCAATTATTCCTGTACAAAACGACACAATGTCTTTGACAAAATGACGTTTTTTTTTCTCCAAATGTTTATTTAAAGCATTGCCACAAACATGGCCTGAGAACGATGCATGTTTAGAAAAATATATCTGCAAATGCATTTTTCAGAATACGCCTTACATTTACTTGACATCTACTCGATATTAAACATTAAAAATGGGAAATATCCTGATAGAAAAAAAACATGTTTCCACACAACATCAGAAAAAACACAGGCTTCCTGTTAATAAAAAGGCAAAAAACCTAAAAATTTTGTTGTTTTGAACATAAGACATGCCTGCTTTCTCATCCTGCTTTTTATAGGTGGCTTTATCTAACAAAAACAAACCTTTCTTTTCTAAACGAAATATCAAAGAAATAACTAGTTTTCCTCACAACAATCATAGACAACACCCCAGATTCTCTAGATTAATGTTCAAATAACAGGATTTGTGGCAAATCTAATCCAATTGTGGATGCTGTCCAAAATTAACTGCTTATGATTCCTTAATTGGATAGGTTTTTGATAAATGAGGTTTCCTACTCAGTCTATTTTTCTGAGTGATGATGCAAAAGTTAAAGTGCAACCTCTTGCTTTAAATTAACACTATAACGTACTAAAATTGTAAGATAAGAGCATGTTATATTGACTTATTGAGTTTGAGCTAAAGAGGCACTGAAATATAGTTTCCATGTTTGGACAACAGAAAACGAGTGTTGGCTGTGTCTCTGTATCTAAAACATAGCTGGGGTCTTCAGCGTCAACTCCTTTTAACCGTGTTTCTGAACGTCTTTGAGGAAATCGTGTCCACAAAAAATATATAGTTTCCATGAAATATAGTTTCCATGTTTGGACAACAGAAACTAGTGTTGGCTGTGTCTCTGTATCTAAAACATAGCTGGGGTCTTCAGCGTCAACTCCTTTTATCCGTGTTTCTATCTGAATGTCTTTGAGGAAATCGTTTCCACAGGGAGGGTGACAAAGGAATATGAAGGGAAGTTCAGTATCCAGCTGGGTAGCCTCCTTTCCTTGGGTCAGACTCTGCACATAGATGCTCTCCCTGCCTTACCACAGCCTGGACCACGGAGTCTGGAGTCCTCAGCAGCTGCGTCACATGATTTTTTTGGGCAAGACCATCCAAGACGCTCTGTGGAGAATTTACACAGACAAAAGTAAAAAAAAAAAAATCAGTTTTCTTTAGATGGTGATTTTAAATATATACAATAATTATTAATTCTGAAGTGTGATTTATATGTTTATATATGTGATAGGACAATAACATGCAAAATCATTTTTTTAACTTTTAAGCGTAACCCTTGTGCTATCCTAGGCACTTTAACATTGGGAGTCGGGTCATCTAGACCCCACAAGACAGTGCGCTGAACCTTTTTTTTTTCTATGATTTGTGATCTTCACTGGTGTCCATGGATTACATGAAATCCTCTTCACCTTTATCCAACTTTGTCATGGTTGGGATAACACGTCAATGTAAGGGTGGGGTCATAGGATAGCACAAGGGGTATTATAATTGTTCATTCCTTACTATAAATTTCGGCAAAGTGGTATTTTCATCCATTCATACATTTCTGTGTATTCATCTAAACCTGCTATTTGAGCACCTGCCCGTCCCAACCATAGACCGTAAAAACAATGGACGAATCATGGTGGGACGTCACCCATAGAAAATGCCTTACCACCAGATCTTGCGAAATGAGGCAAAATCCCTCACCATTTCTTCCTGATATTAGCGCCGCCATGCTGAAACCAGTCAACAGTGATTATCGTATCTACGGCAATGGCGACAGTAGTTGCCATAGATACGATGACTCAGAGCAACTCAGACAAATCACTGTCGACTGGTTTCAACATGGCAGGCGCCTGTAACAGGAACCAATGGTACTTCCTCTTTCGGAAGACGAGAAAGGAAGGGGTTAAGCACTCCATTGTTTCCCAACCCATGAAAACGAGCAGGATCACACAAATTTACATAGACCAGTCAGAACAGCCTCTTCCCTCTGAAGTCAGAAGAAATACTTCTGGGTTGGAAAAGAACTCAAGAAAATAACTAATATTTAATGAAAAATGTGTTCTTTTGTGTGCAAAAGTTAATATGTCATCATATACATGGATATTGTTTAATATAAAAGGCTTAAGAACAGCGTGATATAGGCCCTTTAATAACTACACTTTGAAACAGAAATTGAAAAAGTGTTAGATAAGTTCCTAGGAAGTTAACTGTCATTACAGCTGAGACTTGGCCTAACCGTAGCAGGATGTTGGCCTTTTCTCAGGATTGTCAGAATGACAGCTCGTATTTCTAAATCTGGAGTCCTGTAAAACCTCAGTAAGATTTTCACATCTGTTTTTACAATTTAATTTTTTAGTGGCTGTATTTAGTGAGTACCGTAATGCAATTTTACATGCTGTATTCAAATTTGTTCATGTTCAGTGTTTTTATTAATAAATTAATTTATGTAATGCCACCTGTAAACCTGGTGGAATGAAGAACAGCTGTTAAATGATGTTAGTTTGAGGGATTTTGCGCTCTTTGCCCATGTATTACCCACCTTTTCAAAGCCCTGCTCAACCACAGTCATGTTTGGGTTAAGCTGGTTGTGAACTCGTGGCTCCTTCACAGCTTTCTTCAGGTCATAGTTGAAGAAGAGTGAATTCAGGATGACCTGTTTTTTGTTCCAAAACACTGAGCTTAACTTTAATCTTCTCATGTGTTGAAAAGTACTGCACAGAGATGTGAGTGAGTGAGTGAGTACGACATACTAAAGCAGTAGCTGTGGTGATTTTTGTGCCTCCTGAGGCTCCTACAACCATCTTCACTCTGTTTTCTTTGTCAAATATAATGGTGGGACACATTGAAGAGAGGGGCCTCTTTCCTGCAAAAGGGAAGCACACAGTGGTCATTTCTGCTCACTCGGTGAACTAAAAATACAGTCTCTTAGTGACATCACAAAGAGATTTAAAAGCCAAAAGTAGAATTTTGTGCAAGGAAAAGTGTAGGTAACCTGGTTGAATGAAGTTGTTGGGTGATGGTGGGATTCCAAATCCATTGGTCATGTATGGGGAGCTAAAATCGTCCATTTCATCGTTAAAAATGATTCCAGTAGATCGAGACATTACTTTAGACCCAAAGCTGTGGAGGTCAAAAAAGCTATTTTGAATAATTTGGAGCAACATGAAGCTTGTTCAAGTAAACTAAGAAATTAGGAATATTGAGATTAAAACATTGAACTCTTACTATAAATTAATGGTACTGGTGGCTGCAACAGCGCTCCCATCCTCAGCTATAACAGACAGATGTGCTGTGCCATGGTTTTCTGGTACAAAATAGTCAGGCTCATAGTAGGTGTCTGGATGAGTGGTGTCATCTGTTATTTTATTTCTTATGCCATCAGCAAAGTAGTCTGAGGTCATGTTTTGGATCAGCTAAAGGATGGTTAAGAAAAAGGAAACAAACAAAATAAAAAGGAAGGCATTAGCATCATTATTTATTTAAAGGGGATAATTAAAGCAATTTTAGAAAGACAGGTTACTCCAGAACTGCCCTAGAGAGGGCAGAAGTTGTTTGTATAATTAGTACATCATCGGTTGCATATTTCCCATCAAGGTCTAGAGATAATAGGGGGGGGGCATGAGCTCTTACATCCGTAATGTTGAGATATCTTGGGTCCCCCAGTCTGCTCCTCTTGGCATATGCAAATCGAAAGGCCTCTACAATCCGATGGTACGTCAGAGTCTTTTTTTCTGCTGTAGAGACACTTGTGTCTGAGAAATTGTACCCTAAAAAAACAAGAAAATCCTTTCTACTCACTCAAAATGTTCAGTCAAGCAATTATTTACTGCTGGAAATTTTAATGTTTGGGCATATTTAAAAGGAATGAAAGCCAAAAAATTTTTAAATCCTATTACTCAATATTTTACTTACAATAGAAACACAGATAACACAAAAAATGCAAAAACTAAAATGCCTGAAATTCTTAAATATCATATGCCATCTATAAAACACGAAGCCTCAAATGAGTCAGCACAGAGAGAAAAAATATCTGAAACAGCAAAAAACAAATTAAAAGATTTATATGCCAGAAAACCACACATTTTTTTAGGTTACTTGATATCAGGTCAGTAACGCCATTAGTGTAGTAACACTATAAAATAATTATCTTACAGAAGAAGATAAGTAAAAATAGACATAGGCCCTCCTAACATTGAATATTTTTGAAATACTTGAAAAAATAATTGTCATCAATGTGCAAAGACTTTACAGATCACACCGCTTAAGATGCATAACATCATTGCTCAGAGAATCTGGAGACATCTCTGGTTCAAAAGGGACAAAGCTAAAGACCTTTTGTTGGGTCGCTGTGGCCTGAAGCCCCAAAATAATAAAGCATTACTTAACATGATTGTGTCATAGACATTACAAAGTTAAGAACACTTTCTGAAATCACTGAGATGCTAACCAAAACTCTGAATGCAAAAAGAAAGGCCACCATTCTGTTCTGCAAGCTAAGGCTTGTTTAAAATGGACTGTTTCATCATGAGAAAGTGTTCTCAGAACGGTCCAAATCTGACTTTCACATTGTTATCAAAACACAGTGTTCTTTGGCAGCCTTTTCCGGTCTCTTAAAAATGATTAGTTCAAACATCAGCATCTCTAAAACGCTGCAAAGCAGGCCCCTTAGACATACAGTAAGTCAAAACATTTTACCCCAGTGGCAGAATATCGTTAAATAGGCAAAAAAATCTACCAATGGGGTAAGAAAAATGGTCTTCAGAGACTTTTAGTTTTGAGAAAAAAATTAGTCACTGAGATATGTTTTCTCAAACTAAGCTTATTTTACTATTGAACAATTTGACTTTCTTTTCTTAAAACAAGGGCATTTTTGCTTTCTTAAGATTCAGCTTTTTCAGTGTGTTAGAGTTATGACCAGAAATTCAAGGCAAGAACGTGTACAAATTCCAACATCCAAACTTGAAAACTCAACACTTTGTTAATGTCAAGGTGTTTTCAAACTGTTTGTAAAAAAGAGGACATGCTTAAATAAACCACTGTGCCAACAAAACCTTAATTCAAACCTAAAACCTGATCAGAATTTCTTGTTCAGAAAGCTACCCTTTACTTCTGATGCTGCTTGTTTTTAAGCACTGGTCTTATGCGCCTCAATGGAGGATGGATGTAAATTTAATTTGTCATCATAGGAGTTTTCTACTTCCAGAACAGTTGAGGGGGTAGGACATTCCTGGGATGACCCGGAGAAGCCTGACGCGCTTTCTTTTGCATGGCTGCACACACTGCCAGGTTGCTCACCGTCCACTATGTTGAGTATGAGTGCCAACACCGGCCCACTGGAAGGGGCGTCCGGGATGTGTATGGTGTACTCCCCAATATTCAGCTTAAGAGGGTTCTCATTCAGCACCGGCTGGTACTCCAGCAAATCATCAAGGGTTATAATGCCACCTGGAACATGATTAGAGCTGTCATGATTGTAGACTGAGGAGTAAAAATAATCACATGCTGCTATTTATATCAGTCCCTTGAGCGTGTCTTTGTTGAGTTCTGTGAAGTGTTACCAGCATAAACTAATTTGTCTATTTTTATGACAGGAGACAGTACAACACCTTCTGCCTGGATATCCTCGACGATGCTCCTCGCCATTGTCCCATTATAAAACACATCAGGTCCTTCTTCTGCTATTCTCTGATATGTGTCAGCGAGCTTTGGGAACCTAATAATATCATTCTCCTTCAAGATGTTGTTTTCAGAGTCACAAAACACCTCACTGGGAGCCGATGAAAGAAAAACAAGATAGAAATTTTAAACCGGAACATAAAAAAACAAAAATCATATGAAATAGATTCAAAAAGGTCTCACTTGGTTCATTCACACTTAATTAGCTATTATGGGTGCTTCATCCTCTTAAAGACAAGAGGAACTATCTGTCTGCAAAAATTTAAAAGATTTATACATATTGTCCTAAAATCTGCTTTATTCAACAGACTGGACCGAACAGCAGGATCTGTGGGAAAACAGTCCAGATGATAAACTGGTTTGCCCTATGAAAACACCTGCCAGTGACAGAAATTGCTCTGTTAAGAAGAAAAAAAATCAAAGTACATACTAAGACAGCTGTAAAACAGAAAAGCTTTTCAAATGACTGAAAAAATGTACAAAAACAGCACTTCAGATCATACATATATAAAAAAACACTATTGGCAAAATGCTGCAACTTCAACAGAGCTGATAGGAAAGACCATTATTTACAAGGTGATTTTATTCCTGCTTTCTGCCTGTCCTTTAATGGCTTGCACAATTTTGCTTGAATAAATTCACTGTTGTGTAAAACTTTGTATCTTTTTCTGTTTTGTTGTTTTATTCAATCTTATCTGGGCATCTGCTGTTTCATTGTGCCAAAGAGAGCAACTATAATGAAAGATTGGAAGGTTATTTGATTGCTGCTGCCTCTAACATCTTTCTGTTTTTGGCTCCTTGCTTCATGTTGTCTGAAACCATGGAGATCTGGTCCCAATGTGCTCATGTGCAGGTAAAAGAAGCAAGTATGCTTTATGTCTCTTTTAGCTCACTTTAAAACTTAAAAAAAGAGGTTACCTCTTTTTGAAGCACGCTATAATAAATCCTGTGCTTAAAAAACCTAACTTGGACCACTCTGATCCAAATAATTTCTGTCCCATTTCAAAACTTCCTTTTATTGCTAAGATCTTGGAGAAGGTTGCATCGGAGCAATGAAGGTCATTCTTAGAACACAACAATATTTGTGATGTTTTCCAATCCGGCTTTAAAAACAACCACTCAACTGAAACAGCTCTTTTAAGTTTCCAACGATGTGCTAATGGCAGCAGATTCTGGTCAATACTCTGTTCTCATTCTTTTAGACCTAAAATCTGCATTTGATACTGTAAACCATGAAATCATGATCGAACGTCTTCATAACGACTACGGGTTATCTGGTTCCGTCCTAAGCTGGTTTGACTCCTATTTCAGCGGTAGATCTTATAAGGTCTGTTTTGACTCTCTATTTTCATTTTCGATTTAATTAGGACACAGAATAAGCAGTTTTTAAATAGAAATGAAAAAGCATTTTGAAGTATTGCTTTTTCATTTTAATTTTGAGTCATTTGATGCAGTTACATTTTAAAAAATTTACCTGGAACCAATAAGCGCACTCATGCCACCCCTCTGCTTTTATCTCTACATTGGCTTCCTGTTAAATTTAGAATAGATTTTAAGATTTTGATTTCAGTTTTTAGAGCCTTGCACGGAAAAACCCCAAACTATATTTCTGACCTTTTAACTCCCTACACTCCTGCACATTCCTTGAGGTCCACTGATACAAATCTTTTATGTGTTCCAAAAAACTTGTTTTAAAACTGGGGGAGACGTCGCCTTTCAGGCAGTAGCTCCCCGACTTTGGAACGACTTCCCCCTTTCTCTGCGGCAGATTCACTCAGTGGATTGTTTTAAAGCTCAAGTTAAGAAGTTTTTATTTAGGAGACCTTTTAGCTGACTTTTACTTGTGTTCACTTCTGCGTGTTTGTTTGTTTTACTTATATGACTGTGTGTGTTTATTTGGGTCTTGCTACTGATTTTATATTGTTTTAACATTGTGAAGCACTTTGTGAGTTGCTCTCTGAGAAAAGTGCTATATAAATAAAGATTTACTTACTTACTTACTTACTTACTTACTTACTTACTTACTTACTTACTTACTTACTTACATCATATTGAGAGCAGTATTGGGGTTCATAGTCAATTTGTTTGATCAAAGGTTCAGGTCCCGGACATGAGAAAGTTTAAGATGATGTTTTAAAATCAAAGAACAGCTTAAAATCAGACTTACCACATGTTGGCATTCCTTTGAATAGAATCTTTGCTCTTATAGAGGGCATGAGCCAAGGCTTTTCCTATAGGAAAACCATCACGAGCTAAAGCAATGCTAGGCTCAAACAACTCCTTCCATGGAAGTCTTCCATGTCTTTTGTGCGCCATCTCATAGCCCCGGATCTCCCCTGGAATGGCTATAGACAATCCGCCTGTCATACAGAAACAAATCATCATTTGTAAAAGATCTTAAATGTACAATGTCACACCTTGAGACAAAGTTGAGTTCAGATGGAAACCATTTTAAAACAGTATTGCTTTTTAATTTAAGCCTTAAGCCATATTCAGTTTGATTTAGCAATATTTTTTATCAGGGATGCTGTTGGATTAACAGACTGCACAAAACCATAACAGTGCCAGTTACCAGTTTTTTCCTGTTAGTACTATAGGTTGGCGGTAAAATATTAAGGTCATGTTATGGCAACCCCTTCACATCACCAAAGCCTTTGTTCATTAAAGAAATCATCTGACAGTTTCTACCTGTGCGAGAAAGCTTTGTGTTGTTGCCAAACATGTCTTCTGTGGCATTCATAGGTGCTGTTTCCCTTGCATCAATTGTTTCCACTTTCCCTGCAGGAAAAAAAATGTATTTAATTCATTTAATTTTTTGTGATGTAATAGTGTTCTCACTTATACCACTCTCACCTGTGGAAGCATTGTAGATGACAAAAAAGAGCCCTCCTCCGATGCCCATGCTGTGGGCGTTCAAAAGGCCAACACATAGTAAAGCGGCAATGGAGGCATCCACGGCTGAACCATTTTT
The DNA here is from genome assembly GCA_037389245.1 of Oryzias sinensis. Taxonomy (NCBI): domain Eukaryota; kingdom Metazoa; phylum Chordata; class Actinopteri; order Beloniformes; family Adrianichthyidae; genus Oryzias; species Oryzias sinensis. The sequence continues at coordinate 20,334,550 of CM074495.1, forward strand.
CTTCAAAATGTCCCTAAGTGTACAAGAAAACATTTAACAGCCAAAAACATAAAAGCAGATCCAAAAATGCTTTATATCTTCTTTTACCTCCCTACTTCTGAACACTTTCCAGCATCAGCTGCCACTGCCGCCTTTGAATAGAAGTGGTCTGAGGAAGGAGGGGTGTTTTTCTTTCCAAAAGCCATGAATACCCCAAGAAAAAGGCTCACTGCAGCCACTAGAAGGACCACCACGCCAGCAATCAGGGACTTCCCAACCATTTTTCTGTTCGGGGAGTACAACACATTATCGTTATCATTAAAAATGGCAACCACACAATTCTACAAGTTGTGTTTCTGCTGCTCTGTAAAGAAAGCTCACTCACCTTTGGTGTTTAGCTTTTCAGTTATTGATTAAAAATATTTAAAGAATGTAGAGGAGCAATAAAAAGAGCTGACCTGTAAGCTGACTGTCCAACTGTAAACAGGAATGGTGATCAACTTAAGTCTTTGAGATGTCATCTTTTTTTTTAGGTAACATGCATGTGTCATAAGGCGGCACTGATGGTTAGTGGCTTTTAGATGGCTTTTAGATAATAATAGTACGTGCTACCTGCACACACCTCCCTGCTCTACCTGTTTCTTTTGGCTTTAAAGGGAGCTAATACAATAAGAGGGGACAAATTTGTTTGATAAAAAGCTTCACTTTTGATTTAGAATGTAAACATTAGATCAAAAAACCTTTTTCAAATATCAACTAAATCTGAAATGTATGTGGTTTAGATTATCACATTTCAAACTTCAGCATCTATTTTGCAAGCAGTGTAGGCCTCCCTGTCATTACTTTGAGGTGATACTCTTGAGTTTGTCTCTATGGTTCTTTAAAGCCTTTCGTTTCGCTTTGATATCAATCTGTCAGCATTGCCAAAGTGAAAATGTGAGCCATCTGTTTACAGATGCAAGCCACATTCAGCTCTGACTCAGGGCCACGTGTGATTGGCTCAGCTGGCAGCATCGCTGTGCTCAGTAACCGTGTCAAAGTCTGTCTAGATTATTCTGCAAGTATCCTCAGACAGTTTGAGATGCCTGAGACTTCACAGAGGGGCAGAGGTTCAAGATGGCAGCACTTCTTGCATCCATTCTGCACTCCTGTTTATGCACTGATGGAGGCTTCTGCTGTGCTGCAACAATTGCAAATCTAATCACTGCTATAAAGCCATAGATCTTCCAAATCTTCCAGCTGCATCAGAGATATAGTTTATTCATTGCTGTGAGCTGATGTATAGCAAGGTAGGACAACCACACAGTTGCAAGTCACAAATGCTTTCCATCAGAATTTATTAGTATTGCTATTACTAACATGAGGTTATTTTTTTTAAGTGTCAGATAGGTAGAGCCTGGTCATATATTAGTCCCACGGCTAAAGGCGTAGAAGTTAAATTTTCCTTTGAGGAGTGCTGATTGGTTTAGCACTGTGAATTGGATGGCTTTTTCATGCTTGCATGGCAGCACATTAGAGGCCACACACAAACAGTACACACCAGCAGAAGAAGGGCAGTCTGCAGCATCACAAACAGCTGAGAGATGACTGCATGGAAAAGGGGGTGATGTCACGTGTTGTTATGGGCAGCTGCTTGTCTTTTAATGACAGGGGCTGCAGTTAGAAGCTGGTGACACACCTATTTTCAATAAAAATGGAAAAATGTGACTTGTGTTTGTGATCTAAAAAGCCACATTCATAATCCTGGTGTTTCTGTTTCAGTTTTATCAGAAGAATAGCTTTTATTTTAGATCAAAAGCACATCAGAGGTCATGGAAGCAGACTTCATCATCTTTGTAGGATCTCTCGTCATCCAAGAATGTCTATCAATCCATCTTTTATTCCTGTTTTGTCCTTGTCAGGGTCAGGGGGATTGTTGGAGCACAATTGTTTACTTGGGGGCACACCTTATGTTGCCAGTTCATTGCAGGACTAGAGACACACACTTGCACATATGGGGCAATTTACAGTCACCAATCAACCCTTGAAAGGGGTTTTAGAACTGTGGGAGGAAGCTGGAGAGTCAAAAGAAAGAAAGGAAAGTTTGGATAAAATTAAGAGCCTTCTTGCCGTGAGGTGAGAATGCTAACAGACAACTTTATTGCTCTTCCCTGAAACTTTTGAACAATCCGGTAAATTTGTCAATATTTTAAGTCATCGTTATTTCATAACAATTTACTCTAAAATGCTCATAAGACAGAGACAGTGATTTTTGCCCCAGAAAACACAATCCCTTCCATCAAACAGTCCTTGATTCTCTGAGTTGCCCCTTCCAATTGACTGTCAGCTTGGGGTGTTGTTTTTTAAATCTCTATCTTTGGAGATAGAGATTGTCAAAAATTGTATTTATGATCTGAGGAATGTGTCAAATATAAAATATCTCATCCAGATTTGACCTGAAGATTATTATTCAAGCTTTTTTCTTAATGTTTAGATTGCTGTATATCACTTTTTTTCCCTTTTTTAACAAAAGCTCTTTAAAAACGTTCAAAATTCTGCAAAATTTAACTTCTAGTTTTCAGAGCCTTGCATAGACAAACTCCCAAATACATTGGTGACCTTACAAATTAAACATTTCAAAAACCTGCTATGAAACCAGAGGAGACCTTGCAATTCTTGAATTTTTGGAACAAACTGGAATGGAATAACTGAAAATAAATCAGATTTTACTTCGATTGATATTTTCTGCCTTTATTTATGTGAATAGATTTAGCTTTAATGTTTTCTGTTAAAAGTGGGGGGAAAATGTATCTGATAAAACAAGAACATTTTGTCAGAACTGAAATCTTTCTTAGCAAACCCACATTTTGTGGTTGTTGCTTCTCAAAAAAACATTTTGTGCAGAAGTCATATCTGTCTTTTAGTAATCAAGAAGCAAAAAAGACACGAAAAAATAATTACACAGTTGTTATTTAAATCTTCTAAGTAACCACATTTGTCCTGAACTGACCCACATGTGAGGAGTAATTGGACTGACTAGATTTGAGCAATCTGATAGTTTTAGATGAAAAGTGATGTTTGCACTGCTGCTCATTTGTGACTGTTACTCTTTGTGCCTGTAGGAATACAAAGAGTTGAGTTTATTGGTGAGCATGAACTGACAGCAGATGTGAACAAGATTATTTGCATCTCTGCAACTTTGTGACAAATGCACGACCTGGATGTACCCTGCCCCCAGGACAGAACCAAACTCCGAATAAATCAGGGCCAGGTCAATCATTCCAGCCTGACTGACACTGTCCAGATTCTGCCCATTTTGAGGTCAAAACTCTGGTTTCACTAGAATCAGTCACGTTTTCCTCTTCCAAAAATCAATTGCTTCGGTATTGCCTGAAGAGCCAAACGTCTGACAAGACAAATTTGTTTCATGGGGATGAAGCATTAAATAGAGGGCAAGGGGCATCTGTAATCACATTTTGGAGGGAAAAAGAGCAGCAGGGATAATCTACAGAGAGCAAGCACAACCAGGGGAAATAACTGCCAGCAGATTATGTGGAATGCACTACACAAGTGCAAGCCTGAATCCCATAGAGAATAAGGTCAGATTAGGATCAAAGTCCTAAGGACTGAATCCATAAATAGAACAGGTGTGAAGAAGCTTAAGTAACAGATGTGGGCTGGATCCACAGTGGCTGCCCGTCAGTGCCCCCAAAACCAGATATTCAAAAACTGAGACAGGCCTGTCAAAGAATGATGGGTGGGGTGGCAGATGCAAACAGGGTTTGACAGTTTATTTAGGAACTGTCTGTTTAAAGAATCAGCAAAAAAAGAGGTTCGTGTTCACTTAGACTGGGGAGAGATGCACTTTTAAGCAGCTGGAGATGACAAAGTTTAACCTCTTGAAGGGGGAGTCAAAGCCTCCATAGAGGACATGAATTTGAACAGTATAGAAAGTGGAGAAAAACTTGTGTGTAAACACACCAGTTTGCACTTTTATGTGGTTTCCAACTGCATCAAATGTTACATTGGTTTTCCTGACTCATTTTATTCTGCAGTAGTCATTCGTGTGGGATTGTGAAACCAAGAGAGGCGGGTGGGTGGGGGTCTGGAAGCTGTGATAGGTCGGACCCTCCACGTTACACAAACCCAAACAGCAGCGTAAAGCAGGGAGAATGAAGTGGCCGGTTCGCCTTCATCATCATCCGAGCCGAGCACACGTATTCCACGGACGGAGAGGTGTAAATTGTGCACGGGTGCACAAGAGGGGGCAAATGAATCTGACCGCTGTGGAATAATCCTCTGCGCGGTTCTCCAGCGCAAATACTACGGCGCTGTCGTCCCCACCGAGGAGCATCCAGACAGGAAGCACACAGGCTCGTGTCCTTTCGTTAAATGTTCTAGTAGCATCCCTGACACCATCTACATCCGCGCGGCGACAACAACAACAATCTAGCATGGGCTCCAGACTGAGCAGGCAGAACAGCCTGGACAACGAGAATTTCTCCAAGAAGCGACGCAAGCTTCTGCGCGGCGCCGGAGAGAGCGACAGGGGCAGGCGGAGCGGCGGAGATTTTTTGTTTGCACTGATGCTGAAATCGGACAAACTGCCGGGGATGCTGCGGAGGACGAACCACAGCCCCTACATGAGGCGAGTGGCGTGGATTAAGGAGATCCAGAAGCTGCTGCGACAGCGCCGGATGGAGCAGGCGACCGACGTGCTCAGATTGCTGAGAAAGGTAAGGTCAGCGATGAACGTGCGCTTCTGCACGCGCAGGTTGCAGGTGGAGGAGACACAGTTGGGGGAACTGTTGATGGAGAGTTTATTTGTCTCCTGCAAACATGTCAGCCTCTGACCTTTGACCTGGGTCCACCCTGGCCCACTGGGTGACTCCAAAAGTATGGTTTGTCCTCTTGAGTCATTTCCTCTTTGTGTGGAAAGTAGGCCACTCTAAAGAGCTGTGTGCCTGACACTGCTTCACTGAGCATGTGACTCACAGCCACGTTCACTCTGTTGTGTGTAAACGTGCAGTGTTGACATTGGATCCAAAGGATAGCTTGCTCTCCAAATGCAGAACTGCACACTGTGTCACTGCATTACCCCACATTTCACTGACTCTAATGTGATCTGGAAATTGCCACACGCATGTGTACAGAAATAGTCTCTCCTTCAAGCCCCCAGCATCCATCTGCCTTTGTTCTTCCCTCTCCAGTCCCACCCCTCCTTAGGCTGTTCTCCTGCTCCCACATTAACCCCCCTTTCCCTCTCTTTAAGCAGCAACAATGTAAGAATAAGCCCTGGAGTTTAGTTTTTCCATGTGAAATGGGATATTATTCTACAGTGTTTTTCACTCTTACTTACAAGGATGAAAAAGGAAATTGAGCCTCTGTCAGTGTTTTCAGTGACTTTTTTTGTGGTTGCCTCACAGCTGTAAACAAACCATCTCTTACTGTTGTGCATACTTTATGCTATTTCATTTATTTACTAACTAAATCCAAACTAGATTATCTTTTATCTTGAGATTGCAAATTAGGTGTAGAAGAAAAGACTTGAATATTCACAGAACATAATCTTATACATCTATTATACCTGCTTGCAGTGCAAGATATAACAAAGTGTGGCTCATTTAATCAAAGTAGAGCTAACGCAAGGAGATGAAGCCCATGTCCCCTTGGATGTGACTGTCATGAAGTCTAGTATAATAGTTTATCACCTCGTGTTGATAACGCTGGCTCTACTCTCCTGTATCATGACTTTATAATAATTATCATTAGATTGTTCGACAGCTGAGAGGGCTCTCCCTGAGAGGAGATGTTTGTGGTGGCTATTACACCTTTAACGGGGCACCTCATCTGTCCCATTTTAAAGTTATGCACTAACATGTGAGAAAAAGGCTTCCAAAACAAGCTGCTAATTAGAACCCAACATTGTTCACTCTGTGTAATTGGATATAACAAGCTCTAGGTCACGTCTAGAATGTCTATGTTCTGTTGTGATGCTGGCAAAGAAAGCTGGGCTTAATGCAATGCAAGAAATATCCAATGTAAAAGCAAAAGCAAAAAATATAAAAGATAGAATAAAGGGAGAGGGCCAATGTGACAATGTTGAAGCACTATGAATATAAATGTTATATAATTATGAAAATGAAGTAAAAAAAAATGTTATACTATAAAAATGTATGTAGGCTTAAAGGGAACTTTAAGTCTCACTCCGTTTACATACTGTCAGTGTTGCCAGTGGTCTTTTAATTATAACTATGCTGTTTTAGCAAAAAAAAAAAAAAAACGACGTCATTTTCTAGGAAATAGTTTTTTGCGAAGTGGCAGGAATTCATTAAGAATTTGCCTCTGAGTTGTTGGCAGGACCACTGGTGTGGAGTAAGCCTGCCACTACTTCCCATCATCCATTTGTTTACACTCTCTCTCGCTAGCTTACAGCCCCTCACACCTCAACCTACATTACCAGTGCAACAAAAATGGCTAGCAATATTTTTGACACTGACACATGTTCACATCAGATGAGCAAAAGCTGCTTCTCCTACAGTTTAGGTTCAGTCTGTGTTTTAAGATAAAATAAGAGTTTATTGCATTTTTTCATGTAAAACACTGGAATTTTTCTTTGGCAGCTCTCAAGGCAGAGTGAATTACAGATGGAAAACAGAAAAACAACAAACACTAACAAGGACCATAAATAAAAATGAGGAAGAAAATTTAAGAAAAGAGAAGAGTAAAAAGATATGCGTGACTCGCAGAGACAGGATGCAGTCATAACCACATGTTATTGCAGTGTCTCAACCTTTTCATTATTGCATTTTTGTCTTTATGTCATGTTTGGGGCATATTGCGCTTGTTAATTGTTAACTGTTCATTGTTCATTGTACTTAGTGTCCCAGCTGGTAAGCACTTGTTTTACAGATTAAAAAAGTTAAAATAGACCAAATAAATAAACTGTGTGGCAGCGAGGATTGTTCCCTTTGCTTTGCTGTGTGGTTCAGTTCAGTCTCCCCTCTCTTATGTCCTGTGCTGACTTAAGCTGGGAAGAAGCTGTGGTGTGTGTTTTAGTGCTTTCATATGGAGTCCCAAATTGTTCATAATTAAAAAAATAAATAAGACCTTGTGCAATCACACAATTAACCAATAAATCTCTCATAAATATATAAAAAGATAATAAAATTGTGATAAACCTGCACACAGATTTTAAATTAGCCATTATATTGATACATTTTATTCATTTTGCTTTAAAAACTTGTTCATTATTTTAAAACAGCATTTAAAATATTCATTTTTAATCATGTTGACTATTATTATAATTCTATGGCTTTTATCAGAAACTTGGATTTCAAAATCAATATTTTCCAAAGTGTTGTCTTTTTTTCAGAATGACTTATTTTTTATTTATTTTATGATAAGCTTTTTCAGCAGAATTAGTCTGTCCGTCAATTAGTGAAAGTGGGTCGGATCTAAACCCACATTGGCTGATCCCTTGAAATAGACTCGTATTCCTAGGCCTGACAGAGACCTGCTGCAGGATGGTGAGCCAGCCTGCTTGGGCCTCTTGAAACTTATAATACTTTTTTATTTGAATCCAGACAATAATTATAAATCAGGTCCCCTGGTTTTTTTTTCCCCTCTTGGGTCAACGCGGGACAGCAACCTTTCAAACTCGGTCAGAGAGAGATGGAAACACTGAAACATCAAGATGCAGCTTTCACTGCGGGAGCTGAAGCTGAGATTTTCTCAAAATTATGTCTTTTTTTGTGGCAGAACAGAGCCGGAAAAAGGGTTAGGATTAGGCTAACACGTGCTAACAACATCAGCCTTGAATGAACATAAAATCCTTGCAGTCAATGCCACAATCTGCATTTTGGCTGCACGTAAATAGATGGGAATAACATCAGCCTTTATTTTTTCTGGACACGACTGGTAACACAAATATGCGTGATTGTTTGAACAGTTTCTAATGACTGAGCGGCATTTCTGCTTTAAAAAAAGCAGCTTCCCTTAGCTCACACACCGCCCCAAAGCAGCTTCTCTGCTTGGGGACACAGTTCTACCAGAGGACATGGTTCTCCTGAGTCCGGCAGCTTGCTTACACAGAGTGGCGGGACGTGACCGCGGTCCGAAACCTCCCCCGGAGCGCACACGTAACAAAGCAGCACCCTCCCCTGTCCGCAAACACAAAGCCACAAGTCCAGCTGGTCTGCTCAGAGGCACGGTTCGCTCACACGAAGCAGCCAGTCGGTCCTGTTTGCGCTCCAAAGCTTTCTCTGGAGCAAAACACCATCTATGCATGATGTAAAATCAGAGCAGTAGAGACCCACGATTGGAAAGAACTGTTTATGTGGACCACGTTAGATCAACAGTGGGCATAACCCACCTATCTTGATTGAAAAGAAATTTTGATCAGAATGAGTCTGATCGGGGCAGAGTATTCCAAATGGCGTGTTTACATGAAGCATTTTTATTCCGATCAGGCGTTCATTCCTATTACTTTTGTCCTTTTAAACACAGCTACGGATATATACAACTGTGCATATTAATTAGATGTTGGAGTGAACTGGTCACATGATGTAAGTCTGGTCACTGATGGCGCCCCATCAAATGTCAGAAGGAAGGCAGGTGTTGCCACAAAATTTAGGCAGCCAAACAGGAAAAGATTCTTGTACATGTCATCGTGTTTTGCACACTTGAATGACAGTAAATGTGTTTCTGCACAGGATTTGAATCCTGACATTGATGGCCGGGTGAAGTTTCAGGAGAGAAAGGGAGGTTAACTCCAAATTCTTGTTATGTTTGCAAATTTTTGAAAGTTTAATTTAGTTTAATTTTTCATTGATTTGCACATTTTGATTTTAGGAAGCGTGTTTAATTTTTTTCTGTAGCTTACTCTTGAGTTTACTATCAGGATTGCTTCAGTGTCAGATGTAAAATATTTAGTCTGTGTAAAATTACATAAAGCAATTTTTTAAAAGTGAAATGCATTTTATTGTAGATCTATTGGCCTCTGTGAATGAATGTGTAATAATAAGTTATTAGGCTACTGTGTTGGTTGAGGCATTTTTCCAACTGCTAAAAAACAAAAACAAAGCTACAGAAAAAAAACTGACCATAGGTTATTTTGCTTTTATTTTACTGGTCCTGCCCACTTGTGATCAGATGGGTTGAAAGTGGGCCCGAACCAAAATGAGTTTGACACTCCTGGTCTAGATGGATGGAAGATTACAACCTATGTTTTGATGACCATTTGCAGCAAAGTTTTTCTCTTTTGTGGTGGTGTTTCCAAACCAAGCTGTTTGTCTGATGGTGAGGATGCTTTCAACAAGCCCCCTGTAGGCTTAGATGAGTGTTTAGCACTTGAGTCCAGCCTTATTCAGCATCCTGATGAAGGCCACTCTTTCTTCACTGTGACACCAGTGTTTCTTTCTCACCTGAGGCTGTCTGTGATATTCAGACCCAGAAACCTGCGGCAGATGGTCCGCTTTCCTTCTTTAATCTATGATTATTTCTGTTGTTTTTTAAAGGTCATTTTCCTCGCCGTATATAGTAATCCTTCGCTCCAGGTCTCTTTATGCGTCTCTGTATGTGTCTCTGTGTGCAGACTCGTCCCCTCTTCTGATGAAACCAAGGACAGTTGTGTCGTCTACATACTTAATGATGATGTTGTTGTTGTCTGGGGAGATGCAGGTGTACAGTGAAAAGAGCTTTGGACTGAGGCAGCACCCCTGTGGAGTTTCTGTGCTTACTCTCAGCTCTGCAGAAACCTTCTTTCCCATCCTCACCACCTTTGGTCTGTCCATTAGGAAGTCCAGGATCCAGTTCTGGGGGGTGTTGGTACTCCCAGTTCGGTGAGTTTGGCAGTTAGCTTCCACAGCCTGATGGTAATGAAGGCGGAGCTGGAATACAGGAACAATAACCGAGCATAGGTGTTCTTAGTTTCCAGATGTTGGAGGGTGGAGTACCTGATAAGTTGGGGCGGTAGGCAAACTGGCAGAGGTCTACTGATTTGTCGACCCAGGAGTTTATGTGTGTCTGTTCCAACCTTGCCAGACTCTCATTGCTGCAGTAGTGAGAGCAACAGGTCTTGGGTTGTTCAGCGTTGCGACAAGGACCAGTGCGATCACCGAGGACTTGAAGATTCAAACTTGTTGAACTCATTAGAAAGGGAGCTGGTGAAGGGGAGCCGCATGCCTCCCACTCATAGTGTCTATAATAATCAATGCTGAACTATTTTGAAGAAAAACAAAGAATGTGTATGTGGATGTGTGTCCAGGCTGTAGGAGCAGACCGTATGGAGCATCTCTTAGGCTTTTTCTTCTCTCATTAAAGTTGCAAAAACAGGATAAGAGCTTACCTCATTAGGAATTTGAAGGTGGACATGTTGATAAGAACAAATTGTAGAGCTTGGTACTCTCAGCTATACAGCTGAGTACTTCCTGTTTCAAAAAGTACTTGTCTTCTTGTACAACACTTGGTATTTTTTGTTGCAAATCTTTTGGGATTGTATCATATTTTCTGTCTTTTCTATCAAACGAACATACAGTATTTGGGCCATTTTTAGCCCAGTTGACCTCAAATCAGTTACATTAAGTTTGTTTCAAACAAGCTTAGTTTATGGGAATTGAATGTGTTTCAAACTATTTTAGTTCAGTTAAAATTAGGTTAAATTTTGCTTATTTATATAGATACACATACGTTTTAAATTCAAAATTGAGGTAATCTGAAGGTTGAAAAACTGTAAACAAAAAGCATCAAACAGAATGGAAAAAAACTAATGTCATTAAAACAATACAAGTAAAAAAGAATAATTTAGCATTGTTGTTTGGTTTTTCAGATTTATTCATATTTCTTAAATAACAACCTAAGTATCACTTTTAAATATCTATGATAAGAGAAATATGACAACTCCTTGCATCTAGAAGCCAATGTTGTGTGATTGGATTAGAAAAAAAAAAACATCCCAGCCAAAGTTTTCACTTCACAACTGAAAGATTCGGGTGATTTCATGTTTTTATGTAAACATTAAATGTGCTGTGGTGACTTGGAAAATGCAGTGTGACACTTAGTTTTTATGCCGTGCCATTCCCTGAGATTTCCCTGTCCAGCTGTAGATGAAAGCCTCCTTTTTATGAATATTTGAAGTAAACCACTCCTTTCATCTTCCCAATTTAGAGTTATAGTACCCTTATGCAGCAGGTACCCAAGGCATTTCTGGCCCTTACTTCTATTTGTTTGCTTCTTTTTCATGTGCAATATCATTAACATTGTTTCAGAGATAAATGTTCAGTTCCTTGTATTTTTTATACTTTGACAGGATCTGGGGTTGGAAGGCACATCCCTGAATGACATCCTGTACAAAAACGCTGCCTTCCTAAATCTAGTGGACCCGATCTCACACGAACTTCTGGTCGGCTTAGCTCGAGAGATGCAGTGTCCGAAAAAGGTCAGTTATGACAACCACAAAAAAGTAAAAAAAAAATCTTTTTGATCTATTTAAAACATGTTTGGTTTGGGATCTAGTACAGATTGCAGAATTTTGTGAAAAAAAATATTCATAAAAAATGGAAGAAAAAAATATCTCCAAAGCAAAAATGAGAATGGACCAACAGCTTATGTGGTGATGTTTGTAAAAGAGCAGTGACGGAGCTTCAGCAACATAGTTAATAAAGTGATTTAGCAGTGTCTACCCATGACTGTGTTGAATCTCGCCTTCCCTGGCTGCTTCCTGCCCTCCATCCCCCTACATCCCATTATGTACTCGCATGTGATTAGATTTTCTTGCTCCAACAAGGAAACGAAATTGAGTTTTGCTCAGGACCAGCTCTGGGTTTCAGTAGCACAATGAGACAATGTTTATTGTTCATATAAAATACATTAAAGGTTATGTTTGAGATTAATTAAAAAATGTATTTTAATCACTGATGTAAAATAAAATTTCTATAAAAATGTATACAGCACCCAAGCAGAAAAATTCACACTTAAAACTGTTGTGTGAATAGTAGAGACATTGGCTCTTCTCTATGACTCATATTGAATACTCTCTGTTCTCTTCTTCAGGACGCAGACATTATAAAGTCTGCTGATAAGATTTGCAGACAGTTGATCTACCACCTGACCCCTCATTCAAAGTGGCTGAGGCAGAGCATGTCCAGACGGAAATCCCAGGCCTGGTAAGTTCTTCTTTCCAGATATGCTCTGTAATAAATTTGCAGCATAGAACAACAGAGAGCAGTGCTCAGCTGACAAGCATGAAAGATTTTCATCTTTGTAACTGACATTGAAATGGGACAGAGCAGGCTGGGCGTGTGCCTGACAAGAATGACACAGCAGCCCGAACTGTGAATAAATTTCCAGATTGTGTGTTTCTCACTTTTAAATCATTAAAAAAAACATATAGTTTGACTTTTTTTGTAAATGAAAGAACAAAATAATTGAATTGTGTAAGGAATGCTTGCAGTTTTTATGGGAACAAAACGATTTTCTGCACCTCCTTTTTTAACAGACAAATTATTATACGCTTGTTCTATCTAATTGGTTATTCTTTAGTTGAATAGACGTTAAAAACTCTGCACACTTCTCTGGAGATATATGAGGGAGTTGAGCTATCAGCACACAAAAGAAAAGGCTGAAACATTTGGCTCTGTCAGAATTGGACACTGAGCTGTCGACCTGCATGAATCAGGCTTTGTTATGCTTATAGTTAATAAGGCTGAGAAGAGAAAGGATATGGAATCCATCAGGCATGCAGCATCTCAGAGACTCTGAAAGTGCATTAGACTAAAAGAAAGCTGAAGACTTTACATACTCTGCATGTCGCTAGCTATAATCAAGTAATGAGGGAGGCTTTGTTGCTGGCTGGGTCAGCATAAATCATCAACATAAATTCACTTTAGCACAGAATATTAATACAAATGTATACAGCATTTGTATACAGCACATTCCATGTGATATGGAGTAAAATAACTGTCAATAAGAAACATATGCGTAAATACAAAATCTCCGAGTTAGCTTAGCTGTTTTTGTTTTGTTATCCTCTTCTCTTAATATCATCATGACAGACATACACCTTTTTTTCCCCACCACTTCTGGGTCTGAAACTATCTGCTTATGCATTGTTTAGACGTTCAGCTGCTGTCGCCCCACCGACAAACTGCGGCCAGAGATCGCTGTATTATGATCTGTTTTATTCCATCTTCTACAGCGCTATGGCTATTGAGATGATTTCCCCATTATGGGATCAATAACGTTCTAAAAAGATCTATTTTATTTTAGTAGAATAAATAAACTTCAATATGCATATGCAAACTTGAACAATCTATGGCTATGTCCGCATTCCTTCACTAGTCACTGCATAGTGCACTATGTAGTGGTTCGCCATTTTGCAGTGCTGTCCGAATCTACAATTCCAAAATCAAGTGTCCTATAAATTTTTCTAGAAGTCTCTACAAAATAACACTGTGCATCGATGCTCACTAGATTGGCGAATATAGATCAGAATGCATTGCTTTTAAACAATTTTTGCAAAGAAAAACTTTTGCTGGGGCAGCTGCCCCCCTTGCTCACCTGTAGCTCTGTCCCTGACTTTAGGCTAAACACAATAAATTTATCTGTAGAAACTCTTAAATGCTGTGGTTATACACATGTATATGCCCTGGGAAGTGAACCCAGGTTCCCCGTGTGACAGTCCTACACCAAACCAACTTCAAATCTTAATGTTGTTTTTGTGGATTTTGTTGTCTTTGTTACCAAGTGTCTTAAATTCTGCTCTTATCACTTTTGTAAAATCTTTCCGCTACTCTGAGTTTTTAATTGTTTTTTTTAATTCCATCATACTCTATCATTGGCTATGCTCACAGATTTCTCTAAACACAGTATGTAACACTTTTTTTAAAATGCCACATTCAACTATCCATCCTCAGAACCTGCTGAATGCCTTTTGGAGTCACAGAGTTGCTGGAGCCTATCCCAGCTACTGTTTTGTTAACGTAGGATACATTCTGGACAGGTTGCCAGTCTGTCGTAGGGCCGAAATGCCACACTGATTCTAAATGAGAACCTCTTCTGTCCTGCTAATCTAATTTAGATTTTGATCTTTCTTTTTTAATTTTTACATGCCTAAATGCTTGACATTGAGTCTGGTGTAAGCCATGACTCAGACATGCTCTTGTTTCCTTTGTAAAGCTCAAGGTCAACCCTGAGGGCATAATCATCTCTGAATTTTCAGACAGTCGTCTCTGTTCTATTAACCCTTGAGCTATCCTAGGCACTTTAACATTGGAAGTTGGGTCATCTAGACCCACTGGACAGTGCGCTGAACCTATTTTCTTCAATGTTGAACCTCACTGGTGTCCATGGATTACATGAAATCTTTCCACCTTTATCCACCTTTGTCATGGCAGGGAGAACACGTCAATGCAAGGGTGGGGTCATCTAAGATAGCACAATGGTTAACCTCATGTCCACTTTCTTTCCCTTTGTTCTTAAATAATCAGAAGCAAATAAAAAGTCTTTATCTCCCATTGGTTCAGCTGCAAAGATTACACTGTGTAATTTCATTGAATCATAGGAGAATCAAAAAGGTTGTTACTAGACAAAGAGATGCTATCAAATTTCACAAAAAAGGAGGTTAACAAAACATAAACTCTTGTAAAATTTGGGCGTCCACGAACAAAACTTTAACAAACTGCAGATATCAAAGCACCTGATTCAATCTTCCTGAGTTTTTTATTTCAATTAAGCGTCTTTATCTGTGTTTAAGTGAAACATGCAATCATCCCTACTTCTTAAGAGATCTGTATTTTTTATGCATGAATAATCTTGAAAGAGGGTAGGAAATTGTTTTAAATAGTGTTTCAGACAAACTGTTTTTTGTAATTTTATAGGTCAGACAGGTTCAGACTATTTAAAATGAGAGACTTATGCATTGATAGCCAATATCAATGCAGTCTATCATGGTCATAAGAAGTTTTAGAGAATATGACAATTTTGTCAAATATAAGTGATAATAATAACAGCAGTGATAATCATTTTTTTTAAAAGGACAGATTTTTTTACAAATTATTTTTAGATAAAAAGTTTTTTTCTCAGTCGCATTAGTAAACTTGATTGCTCATCAACTCAGCACCAGCCATTAAAAAAGCAGCACATCATTTTTTTAGCAAAAAGTATACCTCAAAGCATCAAAAGTGACAGGTACTGCATTGGATGTCATTGTAAGTTATCAAGCACCAGGGGATGCTTCAATTTACTGAGACACCACATCAGCATTGCAGGTCATTTCAGGAACAGCCCAAGTTAAATGCACAACGTCCTCATGGGTGGGCGGAGATAGGCACAGGCAAATGGAACTGACTGAGAAAACAGGGCCAACAGAGAGTATAAATAATGTATTTATTCTCCTCTGAAAGCAACTGTTGCTTCTGAGAAGGATCCCTTCTGTGCACTCTACTTTTAATATTTCCTGAAGGAGTTTTAAAGAGATTCAAAGGCTTGCAATATATTAGACAGAGGGCAGACTTGCACTTTATCCCTTGTGCTATCCTAGGCACTTTAACATTGGGAGTTGGGTCATCCAGACCCACTAGACAGTGCTCTGAACCTTTTTTCTTCAATGATTTGTGATCTTCACTGGTGTCCATGGATTACATGAAATCTTTCTACCTTTATCCACCTTTGTCATGGTAGGGAGAACACGTCAATGTAAGCGTGGGGTCATCTAAGATAGCACAATGGTTATTAAACTGCATACTCCCAGGGAGAAAAAAATGCACATAGACCAAGAATAGTAGAACTAGAACACCACAACACGTCTCTGTACAAATTATTTTCCTCAATTTGAACTCATTTTTGAACATCTGACAAATAATGACAATTGTTTAAAGAAGTTTAATGTGTAACTCACTGTATGAGATATTTTTTTGGACCATTTCCCTCTTAATCTTTTCTTATATAATTTGTTGTAATTGCCCGTTTTGCATCTCAGTGTATAGCCCAATTTAACTTTAAAACGGAAAATTACCCCACTCTTACAAAAGTTGTTGCATGACCCATTCAACCACTGAAGGAGGATATAATCTCTAAAGGCGAGAGCTGACGAGGAGTTACACGGTCACTGCTTCAGGCTATTTTTGTCTGACTGAAGATTACCGGATTAAAGTGTCGAACACTTTCAGATGTCCCCATGACTAAAAGAAAACTTCTATATTTTAATGTTACAGAATGTTTAATTTCCCCAATTAAACATTTTGCTGCCATTCTGAGTGATGTTTATATTGTAAATCATGTAAGTCTCGGAGCGTGTTACCCAGAATAGTTCATATTCCTACCAAGATGCTTTGTTTTCTCCAAACGTGACATTGAGCATTATGATAAACAACCACACTTTGGTCTCATCTGTCTTGTTGAGGAAGTATTTATATTTATTCAGATGCAAATTCAAACTTCAGTCCTGCTTCCATAGTCTGGTAAAATGGAAGATTGTTTTTTCCAAACATGTACATGTTCAGGTTTTGCCTTTTGTTCTTCTCTTACAGTTTAAGATCTATAAATTCTCAGATCCAGCTGTTGTTTACTTTTTTGCTTTAATCCGAGGACATATTTGCTAGAATTACTACACCCGGGAAGACTCTCAGCATTATTAAGTACTTTCTAATTGGAGATAAGTTTTACCACAGTTGGATCTTGAGCTGAAGTTTGCTTGGATGGTCCTTTACAAGAAAAATATAAAAGTAGCATTCCCTCCGCCAATGTTTTTTTATGACGGTCAGTAGAGTAAATTATTAAACTGATGATCATAGTAATGTCTTATTTTTGTTTTAAAATGTTTTTTAAAGTTATTTTCTGATGCTGTATTTGTGTAAAAATAGGATCTTCTGCAATCAGATAAATTGAGTTAAGATAAAAAAAAAATTTTAGGATTGAAGCACCACATGTTGCACATATTTTTTATACATTTCCACAAAACGGGAAGCACAAATTAAACACAAAGATCTTTCAAAGACTAACTCTAACGATAAAGTTTCTGTTAACATGCGTTGTGTTCAAAGGAGTCATTGAAGTAACTTTTCTTTGCATGTTTCCCAACAGTCTCAAGACGACTCTACAGAAGAAACTGTCCAGTGACACTGTGGACTTGTCTGGAATCCCTCTGTCCTCTCGTGATGTCCGGCAAGTTGCTTTTTACCTCCAAAACAACAGAGACAGTGTGATGGCTGTGGACATCAGCTTTACAGACCTTCAGGATGAGAGCCTGAGGCTGCTCCTGCCGCTTCTGGCCTCGCTGCCCAAACTCAGCACCCTGGCTCTTAACGGTAACCGCCTCACGCTGGGTATTCTTAAAGATCTGACGGAGATGCTCAAAGACCCCCAGAAATTCTCCAGTTTGGCGTGGATTGACCTGGGCAACAATGTGGACATTTTCACCATGCCTCAACCACTTCTGGTCGCTCTACGCCGACGCTGCAGCCTGAAGAGCAGCCTCCCAACCATCTATGAGTACACAGAAGGTCAGCCCTACTGCTACCACATGGAGACTTCTATTGAGGAGCCCAGCCACTATGAGGAGGAAGAGGAAGAGGACGATGAGCTAGAGAATAAATTTGAGTTGGAGCCGTGGGGTTTAGGAGAAAAGCAACTCTCCAAAGACTTCACATTCCACTATTGTGAGAGGTGATGGAGTGTTTTTTTTCTCTGGGCTTTTCCGGCTGTGATTAAAATGTCTCACAGCACTCTCTTATGTCCTTCACCTTTACGACCTCACACCACGAGCCCAGTCACGAGGGAGACCAGTGCCCACATTGTAAACTTCTCGTCCTGACACAGCTACCAAGCTACTCCTAACAATCTCTGAGTTACCCACACAAGATAGTTACATTGCTGTGGATGGTGGACTTACTGTGTTGGTGCTCTTGGAAACAAGATGTGGTTTCATTGGAGGGTGGGCTGGAGAAGTTAAAGAACAAGCTCTGTTTCTCCCCCTCTGTTGCTCTTTCTCTGGGACAGTGGCAGCCGAGGAGCCAGTCTCAAGCAGATGTGATTTAGTTGGTCAGTTGAATCAGCAGCATCCCCGCGGCAGCTGAAGTGGGACTTGTGTTGGTCTGAAAACCGTGTTTCTGGGTTCTCTACTAGGGCTGAGGCTGTCTCTGGCAGGCAGGGCCTAGCTCTGCATTGTGTGTTCTCTGTTAATCTCTCAACAAAAGCTATGACACAAGTTCAACAGACTATACAGCCGACAACCCATCACGTGACACCTGGAAAACTGCTAGGTCGACTTTTTGCCTTTTCCCCCCCTTTCCAAATGTCCACTTGTGAATGCCCCAGCAGCCCCTTGTGTCGTTGTAAACAAGGACACAAAACACCGCTCTGTTGTGTTTCCATTGGCTATTTTGTGAACTTTGATGAACAAAGAAATCTTAGAAGAAAACAGGTAGGACTCATCAATGAATAGCTGTCAGTGTTTTTGTACTGGCCTAAGAGCCTGATATCCACCTTTGTAATTAGTGAGCTGCTCTAATCACCACAGTGTTTCAGTGCATTTGTGAGACAACAGACAGATGTTAATCTGGGCTGCTGAGCTGTGCCCAAAATCCTACTGCTGTTTGTCTCCACACGTTTGTCGACCTTTCCATGTGTTATTGCAGTAGTCCTGACACACATCTGTGAGAGCTGGCTTTCTGTTATAGTCTGTCTGCAGTAGCAAAACACTCCAATGCACTTTAAAGCACTATTTTGTTCAAAATATTTAAATGGCTGAGATTTGCAAAAGCAGATTTTGAAAGTATACCTCCTCGAAGTGACATGATGACGTTATGACTGCTAAATGTAAGAAGGAACATGGACATATATAATAAATGTTTTCTTGCATTATACCTGTTTGTAACCGTCCAATTGCGTCTGTAATTGTGTTATTGCTGCGTGTTTTGTCTGTCATTTCTGTAATTGTAATGACTTTGAGTACTATGAAATCCAGCGGACCCCCTGCCCATGTAAGCCTGAGTGGTAGACAAAGAAGACGTGATGGATGAGAATTCACAAGAAACTAATTTGTTTATGAATTTTGCTCCCATGCGGAAGTAGCACCATTTACATGGAATGTGTTAGATGAATGTTTTCTTGAACTCTGCACACTTGTGTCCACTGGGTTTAAAGTTTTTGTTTTGTGTGTCAGTGTTGAACTTTTCCCTGCGTGTACTTGTCTCAAAATATGACTGCCAATAAAAGGACTGATCCAACCTGAGCTCTTTGTTTTTATTTCAGTTTTGACAAAAAGAGCCCACTGATCTGCTGAAATAGCGGTTGTTATCAGGAAGAGCTGCAGCTTCACACAGGCACACAGGCTGGATTTCTTTGCACAAGTTGTCTGCAAAGACAGTCATAAAATGAAACCAGCTCAGACCGTGCTGTTTGGGATTAGTAGTTGGAGTGTTGCGCTTGTTTATGAACCACCGGTGGATCATCTATGCTGCAATGTGCTATCAGAGAAAAGCCTGAGCTGCCATCAGTTTGCCAGGGAAGGGTAGAGTGGTCGCATGAGCCCAGCGCATTGCTCATACTGCCAGACATGGTAATATGGCATTTGCAACAGGTGGTTCCTAGAAGGTCGGGGCACAGTGTGAGTGTCACACCCCTGTGGTCCAAATACCACGTGACAGGACAATGCAGCCCACCTCAAAAACACCAGGAAGTCAACTCCTGACCTTTTCTTTTCAGAACTGATTTAATCCTTCACATTGCCAAACAATATCAGTTTGCTCTACATTGCTGCTGGAACTGACAGCATTCAAAAACCAGTCATAAGAATGTATATAAATTCTCAGAATATGATTTATATTTGATTGTGATCACTCAACATATTTTAGGAAGTCACATACAACACTGGAGAGCACTGGTCTTCAGATTAAGTCCCAGCCTGTTGGGTAACCTTAATTCTAGGATATAAATTTTGTCTTTGTCGCTAAAGCTAAAACAAAATTAAAGAAGTGTTTAGTTATGTTGAAATATAATAGTCTCAATAAATAACTATGAAGTTCACCAAGAATCTCTCCATTCCTATATCCTTGTACTTTTTACAGCATCCCATTAACTTTTCTTGTTTTTCATGTTGTTTGTAGCTCCACCAACATTTTCATTGTTTGCTGTTCATCAGTCCCCATTTATGTCTCTATAATACTTCTGCTAAAGGTCTCTTTCTGGCATTCTTCTCTGAATCTATTCAAGATTTTTGGCAGCAACTCTACAAAATTATGTCACTTCTGATTACTACACTGACTGCCCCAATGTACTTTGCATAAAGTTTTGCTGCCATTTCCTCCAGCTCCTCCAGATGAATACAGATGCGTTTCCAGGCCAGCCAAGAGACTTGTCCAGCGTGCCCAGGGTCTTCCTCAGGGTCTTCACTTGGTGAGACATTGCTAGAACACCTCCCCAGCAGGGTTTCCAAGAGGAATCTCGACCAGATGCACAAGCCACCTCAGCTGGCTCGTCTTGATGTGTAATATCAGCAGCTGCATGTATCCAAGACCTTGTTCTTTCAGTCATGACCCAGAACTCATGACTATAGGTGAATATTGGAACAAGATCGACAGATAAATTGAGAGCTTCTCTATCTGACTCACTTCCCTCTTCTCCCTCTCCTGCCACAATAACATCAAACACCACAACAACTTCTCGATCTCGTGTTTTGATTTTCCCTCACTTTTGAAAAAGGCGCTAAGATCCTTAAGCACCACCTTGGACATGAGCTCTCTACCTTTATCCCATGAGAATAGGGGTGTGTATTGGCAAGAGTTTGGCAATACGATACGTATCCCGATGTACTTCTCGCGATACGATACGTATGCCTATATTTTACCAAAACATATTTTCTTTCTTTTTTTCTTTAAATATGACTTTGAAAAAAACTTTACCTGAATTTTAATGTCTTCCACTGTAATACAATTGTCAAATTCAGTTTATTTAATGATCATAATGTTAAGCACTGCAATTGCATCTCATATATAAGTTGCGTTTACCAAAGACAATTCATAGTGCTTTTATTTTGATAAGTTAAAATATAGAAAGGGAACAGTCAACATTGTCTGATTTCAACAACAAAATATTTTTTCATTATAAGAAAAAGCAAAGAATGAATGTGCCTTAATGAATACATTTCTATAAGGGAAATAAAATGCTGTTTAATTTCAACATTGCTTAAAGTAGCTTCTCCAGTACTTTTAAATGGTTCAGGAGCCTGAATGGTGCTTCAAAAATAAAGGGTGGGGTGGGGGGGACACACTTATTCTTTCCAGAAACAATAAAGTGTGATGAGGCAGCAGGACAGAACGAAGGAAAGTTGCTTTAATTTGAAAAAGAAGGTGCTTTGTTTACATATCAGTCTGCTCTGCCTCTGCTGCAACTTTGCAGCCACACTTCTCACACACGGAAATAAACTAAGGCTCCTCGCCACGATGTCAGCCTTTTCTCAGAGTGTTGTACACATCCCTCTGATCCATCAGGGGCCTGTTTCAGAAAGGAGGTTAAGTGTAAACTCTGAGTGCATTAACCCTGAAATCAGGGAAACCCTGGGTTTTCCGTTTCAGAATGGAAGGTTTGTTAAACCAGAGAAAGCAGAGTAAGTCAAACCCGTTTATGAAAGAGAGGTAACTTTTACTCGGAGTCAGTATCCATGGTTACTTATGCTGTGAACCTAACTTGGTCGGGAGCAGGTTTTATTCTCCAAACTCAAAGTTTCTGCCGGTCCCCTCCCCTTTTTAAAGATGAAGCGGTATTTTTCGCTTTAATCTTCATTGCCCACATTTCCGTCACACAGAGACGGTCTAAGTGACAAGAATGGCTTGTCCTTTTCTGGAGGACCCAGTAGACGAGGAGGCTGCATTAATTCATAGAAAATTATATTTACCTCGTACGAGGATTTTGAGAAGACTCAATTTTTTGTCATTTCCCCATACGTTTTTGTTTGAGCGTTACCATTTTTCGTTACAGTCAATTACATATATACAATGAAAACAACATTAGATATGTATTGCTATGTAGATGTTTCATATGTCAAATATTGTCAACAAAGCCTACATCCATGACATGCTCAAATTTGACCTGATTGAATTATGTTGTTATAATTCATCTTTAGCTGCTGCCATGTTCTTTTAATTCCTGCAGGATTGCATCTACATGAAAATGAAATCAGGGACATTGAATTAGATTAATGTAACAATTACTTTTTGGAAACACAATTTGCTAGTACTACTTTCTTAATCCCACATACACCTATACCACTTGATCAATACAAGGGTAGTGTTGCAGGGTGTGTGTGTTGAGCGGGGTGCGATCCACGAGAGACAAGGGGAGGGGCGAGTGCAGGTGCAGATGGGGGGGGGGACGGAGCGGAGGTGTGTGCGTGGTATATATTGTGTGTTCGGAGGACGGAGCACTTAGTTAAATAAAGAGAAGGTGTCATTCCCAGAATAACTGTTTTGGAGTCATTCTTAATCCGCTCTGGAGGTTGAGGGTTTCGAACGGGAAGTGAACCCCGAAGGAGAATTCCCTTCGGCCCTGAAGGAAATCTCCCCTGCGCTTCTGACCACGGTCGGAAAGACGAGAGAAAAGAAAGGAGAAGTCTTCGCGCAGCGAAAGGTTCAACAGTAGACAAAAGTTCACTTTTAAAAACACAATTGCATGTATTAATATTAAACTGACCAACGTTTGCTAGAGGGGGAAGGTTAACAAAAAAGTCCTCTAAACATTACCGACGTTAAATGCATTTTCCCCCAGATTGGTTCTGTACACTATGCAGCATTTCATGCATTTACACCAGAAATGACACTTCAAAAGTACACCTAAATATTGCCATTTTTTATTTCACTCCTCACGCTATTTAAAAAATTATAGTCAATATTTTATAACAATGATTTAAGTGCAAACTTAGGCATTAACTTGAGCAGCTATGTTTTCCACGCTAACTGTCTCTGTTTTGCAGATGCAGCGGTGTTGCTTTTCTTCCGGAATATGTGCTCATATTCACTGTAACTCTGCAGCAGCACGTCAAGTTCAGCTGGCGCAAAAATACGCAGACCTCTTTTTTTCACGGTTGCCATGGTGACTCGTGATATCTGCGCTCCATTGATAATGGCTTCTTATAGACGCGGTGCGCACGCTCACCTCTGAATCAGTCCACTCAGAGTTGATTGACCTAACTCGGATCAGCTTCTCTGAAACAGAAAACTCAGAGTTGTTTTGATGTTGCCAACAAAACAGCATCATCTGCAAGAAATTTCAATTTGTGTCCATGAAATACTTTATTTAAGGGAACAACGTATTCAGTAGTAGTAGTTCATAGTACACTAAAGAAGAAATGGTGCTGCCAGGCATGGAGGAAAAGAGTCTTTCAGGTAGACTGTATGTGCTGGTGAGCAATCAGCACGGGTGTTGTAACATAAAATCAACTTGGCCCTGCAAGGAAAAAACAAAAAATACACAAAAGACCACAAGGAGGCAGAACTGGGGGGTATTCCAGAAAGCAAGACTAAACTGCCCTGACTTTGACCCTGAACTCTAGCTGAAACCCACCTGGGGGGTATTCCAGGAAGCATGTTTAACCTAGCCTGACTTTAAGCCTGAACTCTGGCTGAAATCCGCCTGAACTTGCTTACTCTGGGTATGTCGGTTCCAAAAGACCGAATATGAATTGGCGTAATTACGCTCGACTTGGTAACCCTGGGTCAATGCTCGTGCACAGCAGGTACATAAAGACATTCTCAATGGATCGCCGATTTCCGGAGGCACCATGGAAACGCGTGGTGAAAAAAGAAAGCGCTATACTTCAGTTAGACGGAGTCTGACAGTTTTATGACAGCGTATAAAGATTATACGTCCATCAAAAAAAGTAACACGGTTGCATCATAAGGAAAAAGAGTTTCTGCTTGGAGAAAAACAACAAAGGAAACGCACGAGTTTCTGATCTTGTTTCCATATATATATATATATATATATATATCCAATTTTGCCAACTTAAATGAATTACTTCTATTGGTAACAAATAATTTAGTTACATTTATTCAACCTAATTTCTTACGTCTATAAAACTCAATAATTGTTTATACAACTCAAATTTACGTAATTAGCTAACTAAATGTCACATTACTCCATTATCTTTTTTTCATCATAATTACTTGTATTTCTTGAACTCTAATATGTCTAAGTTTGAGCTGGCAGATGTGCTCATTTTTATAACAATAAAAAGGACGGAAAAAAATGCACGCAGTGCCAAAATTCATTAAAGATTATTCCATCATTGTCTTTGCAGTGAATATATGTAGGGGTGGTATAAAACTCATTATCCTCTCCTTCACTCTCACTCATGGTGCAGAGACGTAAGCATAGTAAGACAAAATAACTCGGCAAAACATAGTAAAACAGCTAAACAACTAAACACGTTTTGTCAAAAACCCACACTTAAACCCAAATCCGTCCAGACAGGCAAAGGGAATGATATCCCAGAATCCTTTGCGGTGCCAATTCAACAGCAGCACCAAAATTAAACCTACTTAATTGAATTAATTTGAATGAAAGGAAAATAATTGTCTGAAAACTACGTGTTATTTTTAAGGTGACCTAACAAAAAATGATTTATCTTAACTGAAGCAAATAATTAGGTTAGATCAAAGTAAAAAAGTTTATCTTTCCAACATCCATATGTGGTCTTATCACCCTGTCACGGTGGAAAAAGTATTATCTGAGCTTCTTCATCCACTAAATCATCTTCAAATGGACACGCCATGCTGCTTCACCTCTCTGAAAACAAACTAAGCTTCAACTAAACCTGCTCTGGACCAGGTTATGTTCAGAGCATGAGGTGCTATGGGAACTAAGCATACCCTTAAACATACCTCCATTTTTGGAACTGAAAGCTGAGGTTATCCGCTTCCTTAGCCTCCAACTTACCGTGGTAACTCACATAATTTTTTAATACCCCCCAGAAGCTCAGCTGTAAGCCCTCAAACTAACTGTCAAAGGTCTGTGAAGACTTCACCTAAGAGTAATATATTACAAAAAGAAATATATATGTAATATATTTCAGTCAGGAAGCATTTCCATCCTTTTTAAATGCATAAGTTAGGGAAATACTTTGTTCATTTGTTTTAATTTACATTGCAAAAACAAAAGTAGCTCTGTGAAAGACTGGCGACCTGTCCAGGATGTCCCTTGCCTTCACCCAAAAGTGGCCATGATAGGCTCCGGCAGCCCAGTGACTCTGAAAGGGACAAAACGGGTTTAGAAGATGTATAAATGACTGAACAAAAAACACAAGTAAAGCCAGAAAACAAATGATTATCTCCCGTTTGACGGGCCAGTTTCAAAAATGGTTATAATAAGTTGAATGACTTATATAAATTCTTTGATGTCAATATCTTGATTTGATTTGTGATTGTTTATCTCCAATGAACCTTCCAAAAAGATGACAGACTGTCAGTTTCCTTTAAGTGGACAAACCTAAAAATTCTGTCAAGGAGTCAAATACCGATTTCCTCCACTGTATAACAGCAATACATGTAGATACAAAGCAGGGTGGATTGTTTGAAAGAGTGCAGTAAGGCGTTGCAACTTCTCCTTGGTTTTGGTCGGGGAAAATAGAACTGAACTGTTATCTCTTTTCTTTTTGTTTTACCCCATTGTGACGCAGATTTCAAATGTGTGTGATACATTATGACAATTTCAACTTGGAAGGAAGTCAAATGTCATTTAGTCTATTTTCTTGTTTCTGTTTGTCTTTAATGTTTAAAAAAACAAATGTTTAAGATTTTTGTCCTTTAAAGTCTATTTAGTTTGTCATTTCTCTATGGAAGGATAAAAAAGGTCTGTCTTCTTATGAGTTAATGGGATGAGATGAGCTTTCCTGAATTTCATAGAGGTCTGCAGCTCAGAGAGCTTAATATTTGGATTAAACATCTTTTTTTTTTGGCCCACATGGTGAAAGTCTATTGCCAAACGGCTTGGTGTTTGGTTAGGTTCAATTTTTGATTTGGTTAATGTTCTTAATTCTTCTGTTCTTTTCAGATTTTAAGGTCCAGCCTTTGACATTTCAGTCAAAAAGCCAACACTGCCCTCATCTGACACTTTAAAGGAACACCAAAGAGTGGACTTCTGTTTTTTTCTCAGGTACCAGAGGTTACCTCGCCTCCACCATGTATAGTCACTTAGGCTGTTCCTATTGCCATGACAACATCACTTTTAAAATGAAATGATAAACATTTTTTATACTTGATGAAGGACTTGGATTTCCAGGATATTTTCCCCTAGAAACAAGAAACCTTTTTTTTTACATTTTTAGTTTTTACATCGTTCTGCTGTGAAGACATCCACTGTATATTTTCTTCAGCTCATGTTTTTGTAAATGATTGATTTAATTGTCATCAAGATGGGAAAAATGGCAACTCAGGACAAAGGCGCATCATTTTATGTACCATCATCTTCACCATTTCCAGTCATGCCAGCACACTGGAAATGGAAATTACAGACATGTAGCCTGAAGGTGGGTGCTTTCCCTTTGGTCCACTTACAACTGTCATCTCTTCCAGAGAAACTCCAAGTTTGTCACTGCATCTTCGGTTGAGGGACACAAAACCTTTACTTTATTTTATACTTTGATTGTTTATGTGAGTAAAAAATGTAGTGTGCCAATATTCTCAGTTTCTGTAACTATGGGCATGCTTACCTTTAGACATTTTTTTTATTGGTGACAAGAAGTGATGTATGTTTCATTTGCAGCCATTTTATAAATGACAAAACAGTTCTCACTTTGCGACAAAGAGGAAGAATGTATGATGCCAAATGAAACCAATTTATAGAGCTTGAAACATTTTTTTTGACCTGGATGCAATTACTATAACCAGAATCACCTACACAGAAAGATGGAGATGTTGAATGTTTGAAGTAATGAAATTAATGTTAAACATTACAAAATCAAACGAGGTAAAACATTTGATAAAGAAGAATTGCTTCAATGCATAAGGTCAAAAACTGTTTTAAAAAAGGTTGTATACAATTTGTTGATATTATCAATGTGAGTTCAGTTGATGGAACCCTTTTGCACTGTTTTTTTTGTCCGATATACAGTACAGACCAAAAGTTTAGACACACCTTCCCATTCATTTGAATGAGAAGGTGTGTCCAAACTTTTGGTGTGTACTGTACACATTCTGCTGTTTTTTCTTTGTTTTCACATCTGCAAAGTTCTTTTAGTGACAATCATCTTATTTGAGCTTAATAACCATCTGGCTCTCCCTTTTTTCTGACATCAGACACAGCCAAGATGCAGCCCTCCTCTTTCTCCACAGCGTTAACAACGTTGTAAAATCTTGTGGTCGTTGCAAGGCTGTGTCCAAGTGCTTTAAGACCCTCAATCACATCCTGAGGAGCAAAAAGAAGAAATAATTCAGATAGAGCAAAGGCATTACATTATGTTAACAAAAAAAAGCTTTTTACCTTGTCAAAATGAGGTTCAAACCTCACTGCATTTGTATTGTCCACAAAAACCACAGAAGTATTAATAGCGTCCTCAAGACTTTTTCCTAACCATAGATGGTTAATGAGAGCCTTGAAAACAAAAACATTGTTTTTTTTTCATATATTAATAAATGGTTGCTGTTATTTAAATCTCATAATCAACATCCAAAATATAGATATAAAGACAGCTTTTTTATTAGAATTGATAGCTCTAAATCTTTTCTGCATTTAGAGTGACCACTATAGACACATACCGATGCCAATGCTGTCGTAATCATACTCCCACCAGATCCTCCAATCACAAGTGTCTTTGATTTAGACCTCAGCACAACGGGGGACATGGATGAGGGGGGACGCTCTCCTGTTAACAGAACTTTTAGTTGTGATTATGTGTTACAAGGTTAGTAATAAGAAGAGTTTAAATGTTGCACCACGGGCGGCTGTGGTGCAGCGATAGGGCGGTCGACCTATGATCGTATGATTGAAGGTTCGATTCCTGCCTTGCACGCCCATGAGTCGAAGTGTCCTTGGGTAAGACACTGAACCCCACCTTGCCTCTGGTGGTAGGCAGGTGCCTGTGTTTGGCAGCACACATTCACCAGTGTGTGAATGGGTCTGTGACTGTAAAGCGCTTTGTCCTTGTAGGAAGAAAGGCGCTATATAAGTATACGCCATTTACCAAATGTTAAAAAGTTGCCTCTTTTCTTCCTACTCTTTTTCAGTTGGACAGTGAGACCAAAAAAAAACTATGTTATTACCATCAAGTATCTAAAATACCTACATTCTAGTTTTTCTTATAGAAGCTAAGACAAAAATTAAATGATACTGATCAGATTACCAGGTAAGATGCTGTCTGCTCTCCCGCAAAAGTCTTTCAACTCGTTATTCAGGATGATGCCCGTTTTTGGAGACACAACCATGGACCCAAAACTTTAAGAAGAAAAAACAAAGAAAAGGGATTTCAACATAAAGTCATTTCTCACATATGTAAGCTCACTACACATGCTGTTATAAAAAAGTTTTGTTTGGAACGACTTTCTTCTTTATAAACATAATCTTTTAAACCTCTTCAATCTTTTCATTCTGATAAAAACACAACTATTTCTTTGTTTCATCTGTTATCGATTGGTATTGTTTTTTTAATTCTCTCAGCTGTCAAGCAGTTCTTTTGGGTCACTGACATGGTGTTTATGGTGCTGGTGACAGCAACGGCAGATCCATCTTCATGTAACACCGACACATGCGTGGTGCCAATGCTGTCCAGGTGTGGAGTAACGTTGTAAAACTGGAGGTCATGCGTCTTGTCATCTGTGATCAAGCTTCGTATGTAGTCAGCAAAGCTTTCTTCTGTGAATTGCTTTGCCCTCTGTGAGACATATAGAAACAAATAAGAAATTTTAAAGACCCACTCTGATGAAAATTGTGTTTTTGGTACAATGGGAATATTAACTAAAAATCCA
Organism: Oryzias sinensis; assembly: GCA_037389245.1. Taxonomy (NCBI): domain Eukaryota; kingdom Metazoa; phylum Chordata; class Actinopteri; order Beloniformes; family Adrianichthyidae; genus Oryzias; species Oryzias sinensis. The sequence continues at coordinate 20,363,457 of CM074495.1, forward strand.
TGAAAACCATGAAAATCTTCAGAAAAAAAGAGAATAAAGAATCGGAATTCTTTGTAGCTCAAAAAATATACATACTTCATAAAGAGTTGCGCAGTGCAGGTGGTAGAAATGTGCAAATGTGGCAAAGAAGTTGACATTAGCTACAATGCTATGGGATTGTTCATAATTGTAATACAGGTCTGCCAAATGGGACACCACTTGGAAGATCACATGATTGAGACTTGTTTAAAACTTGTTGCAAGGCACAAAGGAAAGTATGGTACACCAATACAGCAGACACTGCAAGGGGGAACATAGCACAAATTACAATCATTAGGCTTAAATATTCTGGTACATAACCTTAAAAAAAGGCTAAAATAAGAAAACAAACAAAAAGCATAATTTAGTCTGATCCTACAGAATCATAAACTATTCCAAGCAAGTTTTTTTTTATGTGGAGTGGGCCAGAAAAGAAAACTAATAACCCAACAATTAAGCAAAACAAGAAAGTTGTAGAGCAACCACACATGTATTGTCAAAGCGCAACTGCCAGTCTGTAAATCCTCAGCAAAAGACTTTTAGAATTTGTTGTGGCCCAAAACCCCTTTACTAGTCCAACAAACTAAATCATCCCAGAGACCCACACTGTCGGTCAAAGGAAACTGGCATCTGTAGATCACTCAGCCGGCTTCCCATTTATGTTCTTGAGCTATGGAGAACAGTGATGCCTTCCATTAACCCTTGTGCTATCTTATGGGGTCCAGATGACCCCACTCTTAATGTTAAAGTGCCTTATATAGCACAAGGGTTACAAAAGTAAGGTTGAAATTTCCTCGATTCGCTAGAACATCAAAAGAAATACTTACTAAGACCACAAAAATAAAATTAAAGTGTGTGGGTCTACAAAGATAAATGCATGTATGAATGTGTGCATATATAGGAGACCTGTGCTGTAGATAGAGCAGAAAAATATTTATAGCCACAAGAAATCATGAAACTGAAATAGATCAGGTAACAAATTCTCTCAAAATGTTCCCTTCTCTTTTTTTAAAAATAACTAACAAATTCAACTAAAATCATGTGGCTGACAACAAAATAGTTTAGAAGAGCTTTGCAGAACTAACCTTTTCCGAATTGAACCTTGGATCTCGAATGTATTTCTTCAGTCCATTAGCAAACTTGAAAGATTCAATGTAACGATGATAAAATAGTGTCTTTTTTTCCCCAGACAGACCTTCTGGATTTAACTGATAACCTACAAAGAAACACACATAGAAGCATAAATACTTGAAAATACTAATCAGTTGAAGCAATTCCTTAAATTAAGCTTCATAATTTTGTTTCACATGTGTGACTGTGAGAAATGACAGCTCTGCCACTGGGAACCTCTCATGATGTTGAGGATGAGGGTAAGGAGGCTTCCTCCTGCAGGTGGCGGGGGGAAGTACATCTGATACTCCCACATAGACACATTCCAGGCGTCAGTCAAGGTAGCATTGTATGATGCCAGGTCCTGAAGCTCAAGTGTTCCTCCTGAGCAAAGCCAATGGAACAAATGCTGTCTGATCACCAAAAGCAAACTCAAACCTATTAATGGCTGCATAAGTTAAGATTGAACTCTCTGAAAACTGTCTGACCATACCTGCTGCCTTCACATCCTGGACTAAATCTTCTGCTATTTTTCCAGTATAAAAGACATCTGCTCCTTGAATTGCAATCATCTCCAGAGTGTCTGCCAGTTTCTCAAACTTTACAAAGTCTCCAGCTTTAAGAAAGTTATTGTTGTTGTCTGTAAATAATTTTCTTCAAAGCAGAAAACAAATAAAAATGAACAAAAGATCAGTTTAAAATGCTATTGTAACATTTTTTGGAACATCTTGTTATTCTTTTGTCCATACCGTAAAGACTGAATCTCATTTGAATTTGGGATTTGCTCAATGTATGAATGTAGGATATCAGAGATGGGCATTCCCTCTCTTGCCAGCTTGATGGTGGGCTGAAAGAGATCAGCCCAGGGCAACTTTCCATACAGCTTGTGAGCCGCTTCATATCCACGAATTTCTCCTGGAACTCCAATCCATTTTACACCTAATAAATGGAAATATGGAAAAAGATTAATTTTAGCTCATGACACATTTCCTTCATTCATTTCAGAGATCTCCTAAAGTCTAAAATAAGGTAGGTTCCTCTGACGATTGACCATAATATTTAATGCACATGTTAGTTCATAGAAAGAAACCAAATGTCAACACATATGCAAAGAGAATATGTGAGATCCAAAGTAAATAGTATGAGTTAATTTGAACAGTATAGATAACTTGCATGATTTGCATTTCTTGAGATTCAGTTTTATTTTATATTTAACACTCCCTTTTAGGATTTTCTTCATTTTAAACATTCCTTCGTTCAAACGAACTAATATTTTAAAGGAACTATTTAATCAATTCGTGGGAACAATTTAATTATTCAGTGGGAACAAGTTATTATTTCGTGATAACAAAATAATAATTCATGGGACCAATTTGATTATTTTTTTACATGTCAGGTCACGGGCTTTGCATGCTGGAGCAGGATGTGGGACATAGTCATATTTAACAGGAAGTCATAGGCGCTTTTGTCATTAGTCAAAACAAATGTTATATTCCGGAAAACAGCATTGCTTACCATTTAAATTAAGTAAAGTAATTAGTCAGTTAATATTTCGGTTACAGTATTAGACTTTTTTTGGGGGGGGGGGGTATTTATTTGTAATTATAACATGAATCATAAGCAATGTCATATTCTTCTAAAGGGTAAAGTCAGAATTAGTGGCCCCAATTGGGTTTAGAACAGAAAGGCTCTTTTAGTCTTGAAGGTTGCAGATCTCTGGATAAAAGAGATGATTCTCCAGTCACCATGTGAGGTCAGAAGGTCAGCTTACTTTGGCAACCAGAATTTTGTTTTGAGGCACCAGTATTTCAGTAGAAGTTAGTGAACCTGTGTCAGGGCAAATTGTAACTGCCGAATTTGTAATGATAAGACATTGATAATTTTTTTCTGGTAGGAAATCTGCACATCTGTGAATTCTACCGAGATGAAGTTAGTTGGATATTGGACATTCGGCAGACATTTGCTCAGGGAAGAATACAGCACTGGGGCTGAAATGTACACTAACAATAAACTAAAATAAAAAAAAGCCTCAAAATCCTCAAAAACCTTAAACACTGATCTAAACTGCTGTTTCTGATAGTAGTTATTCGGTTTTACTATTTTGGAGCGATTTGGGCTGATTTGGTCCAATACTTTAAAAGCTATTGAAGAAACACGCAAAACTTTACAAACAAAAATTATAAAAATCAGAAAAAGATATATAAGCTAATCTAAACTGCTGTCCCTGATAATGGTTGGTTAGATTTACTATTTTAAAGTGATTTGGCTAATTTGGGTCCAATACCTTAGAAGCTAGTGAAGAAAAACGTAAAACTTTAAACACACAAAAATAACGAAAAACAGAAAAGGCCTTAAAAGCTAATCCAAACTGCTGTCCCCGATAACGATTAATTAGTTTTACTATTCTAGGGTGATTTGGCGTAATTGGTCCAATAATTTAAAAGACATTGAAGAAAACCGCGAAGACTTGTTGACGGTCCCTAAATTTGAACAGAGCGAATACCTGCCGAATGTCTAATTTCCAACGCACTTTACCTCGGTGTGAAACCTTTACAGCAGTCTGTCAGCTGACACAACAGAAAACAAGAAAAACAGACAGAATGGGACAGACTCTTTTACAGGAAAACGTGAATTTTCCGGGCAGTCCGGACTACCTGTTATGCTCTTTTCAGGACAGGACTTCAGCAAGTCAGATTTCCCTTTTGCAGGCGCTACCTCTCTGGAGTTGATGATTTTGACATCACCTTTAAAATTTCAAACATATTAACTTCAATTCTATGTTTGTCAAACTTTATGACAAAGAGAAAAGGAATAAAACTGAGAAAATGTGAGTGTCTGCTACCAGAGCTGTCCATCACTGTGAATATGGAGCCCCCTCCGATCCCCGCACTGTGCGGATTCGCCAAAAAAGTGCACAGCAGCGCGGCAATAGCGGCATCTACCGCAGAGCCCCCTTTTTCAAGTATGCCCCTGAAACAATTCACGCAATAGCAGACTCTCACTTATTACTGTTGTTACACTTGTCATTTTTCTTCTATAATAAACAATATTAATAAATATGGCTCCAGAGACTCAAACTCAGCTTTGACAGCTTTGCGTAACAGGCGCAATCATACGCAAACATGATGACATGGGGGAGAGTGCACCTACCTTCCAATTTCCGAGCATATCTTTGAGTCTGTGGCGACTGCTGCTTTAGAGAAAGATCCACTTGGACACTTGCGCCTCGCAAACACAGCTATACACACAATTATGGATATAAAGCTGATCAGAATCAGCGCGCAACAGAGATAAACCTTTGCTTTCGACCGCGCCATGGCTCGAACTAAACGCAATGGGTGTGCGTTTCCTCTGCGCACGAACTTCCCTGCAAAGTACTACAGCAATCCTGGAGAGGAGTGCTCAGGACGAGACATGATGAAGCAACACTTCAAGGGTTATACTACCAGGGGTTAGGATGTGGCTTCTTGCTCAGTTTTTTTCAACGAACCTGACTGGAGAAACTAGATATGAACTCTTGAAATGTTTGGTTAACTAAACAAATTAAGCCTGCAGGGAAAGACAGCAGGTTGTTGTAGCCTAGATGCCTTGAAGGAGTGGAAGACCCGGAGAAACGAGTTTTTGCATCACACCTTATTTGTAGCAAGTGGCAGTATTTTAAAAGTTATAATCGTTTTTGTCAGCGAAAGTGGATTGAGAGTTGTTTTTAAAATTAAAAAAATCTCTAAAGTAATCTTCACATTAAAGGTTAGGATTGCTGAAGAATAGTTCAATGTCAGTCATGTTGGTAACGTTGTTTGTTTGTTTTGTGGTGAAAAGGTGCTTCTAACAACCTTTAAATAAGTCCTTCCGCTTTTTAACTTGTTAATCTTTTAAGTTCAAAAGTAGAGAGAGGAAACTCAGACTGATGCGTTGAACATTTTCTCCTGAATAAAGTTCAATTCTGCTAAATGGTTGGACTTCTTAGTGATATAATTCTGTGGAACAAAGAAAAACAAGTTATACTATGAAACTCAAAAAAATAACTGATATGATACAAGCAAATGCATCATTTGAGACCAAAACTTTCAGCTAGTTAACCAACTATCACAGGATATCATGACAAAACAAGAGTGACTATAAATGAATGGTTTGAGAAAACATTTCCTGGTTGGCTCTATGTCACAATGAGAGACCAAATAAAGGCAGAGGATGCCAAAGTGTTCACTGCTGAAGCTTGACTATGGATGGAACAAAAAATATGACCTGAAACCATATGCAGTTGTCAAAGAGAGACAATCCAGACTCCACAAGGAAGCCTTTAAAGGAAGGGGTGCAGGACATCAGTGACACACAAACTGTGGTACAGACTGGATTGGAGGAATACTGGCAGCGCAAATGCAATCTGAAATATGATGATTAGAAATCAAAGATGTGTAAAAGCCCGGTCGTATTTTTTATACTTTTAACTTTATTCTCAGGTTAATTCCAGTTTAAAGTATGTACAGTGTGGGTCATGAAAATATATTTGATTTCCATAAAACTGTAAGAAATCAACCTGAAAATGTCCTCTTCTCTTTACATGACAGATAAGTCTATAATTTGAAAGACAGAAAACAAGCTGGGTTTACGGTTAAATACTTGTTGATGGAACATTGAAAAGGCAAACAGATGTGGTGACAAACATTTGTTGCTGGACCTGAAATGGAAGAGAGTTTGTTTATCAAAAACAGAATTAATTCCTAAACTGTAACTAACTGAATAGGTATGGAGTTAAAAATAGAAACAAGTGTCGTTGAAAAAGGTGGGATCTTTTTTAGCGTTGTGTCTGCAGGCTGCAGATGAGTGTAGTGGTTGGCACTAGTTCAAGTAATTAAATTAAATTTGAAACTCTTCCTGTTCTGTCACTGTCTGGTTGTGATCAGTTTCAGTATGTTCACCTGTCTAACACTTTGGTGAGGGCTCCTTTAATCACCAGCTCTCTCCATCCTGCCTGAAAAAGAATTTTTACTAAAGTGCCTTTCTCTGAAATAATCTTCTGAATTGTGGATTTATTAGCTTTATGGAATGGATGTAACGCACGTGACCTGACCTCTATTCAGGGCAAAGTGAAAGAGATAAGGGGTGTGTCTTCAGCACCAATACAACAAAAGCTGTTTTTCTCAGTGTGACAGTTCCTCCACTGCTGCTTGTCCTGACTTATAGTGTTCTCCTCTCTGATGGAGGTTATACTTGTAACAAAGTGACCCACCTTGTTTTCCTGCCACCAGTTTTACTTGACACTCAGCACAATTACTGCCAATTTCTTCAGTGAAAACTACAAAACAAAAATGGGCTGCACGGTGGCGCAGTGGTTGGCACTCTTGTCTCACAACAAGAAGGCCCCCTGTTTAAGTCCCGGCAGGGGGCAGGAAACACAACATCAGTGGGGGACCTTTCTGTGTGGAGTTTGCATGTTCTCCCCGTGCATGCATGGGTCCATAGTCATGAATGTGAGATTGCATGGGTGTGTGATTGTGGCCCTGGCACAGACTGGCGACCTGTCCAGGGTGTCCCCTGCCTTTGCCCGCTAGTGGCCGGGTTAGGCTCCGGCAGCTCCTCGACCCCTGAAGGGAATAAACAGAAGATGAATAAATGAACTACAAAAAAAAGTTTATTTTTACTAGAACATTTTTTTTTAAATATTTGCCGGACTTTTACCACGAAGAACTTTCAAATTATCTAACATCATAATTGTTTGATTTACATGAAACCAGAAAAGGCTATGATGTGGTTTTAAATACAAAATTTTTTAACAAGACAGAAGGTCAAAGTTGACTTCAAATTAAGTTTATTTTGCAAAACAATGCTATTCCTTTTGCCTCGTCTCTCCAGGGGCTTACCTCAAATCACACCTGTGCATGCAGGTTTTTATTCTTTTAAGTAGGCTTTTTTGGTCTGGTGGAGGCATGCTGCAGGGCGGTTACTGGTGTAACAATAGGAATTATTGTTGTGTGTTTGGTTTCCAGTCGGACGTTGCACAGTCAGAATGAATGAGAGCATGCACCTGAGCTGCACTGTAAGAGTTTGACCTGCCTGAGTTAATTAAAAGTACTGCCCTGTTGGGTAGAATTGAAATATTCTGTGTTACGTTTCTTGGAGGAAAACCAGAATATAACATGGTGGCAGCGGGGGAGAATTTGAAAATACCAGCGAGTTTTGCAGCGCGCTTGGAGTCGCGGGAAAGTCTGAGACCGGCATTGATTACTAGAAGCCATGGAAGGTCTGAAACCTCCACAGCCGCTCTGTTTTGAGTCCGGTAACCTTTCACGGATTTGGAAGACCTGGAGAGATGAATTCATCCTCTATGTGGATTTAACTGTTCCCGCCGACGATGAAAAAGCAAAAGTGAAAGTCTTTTCTATCTTATCGTGAAAGTGGCAGAGAGCTCCTAGAGACACTGATGGGTGAACCAGCGCGGGATGCATGGAAGATTGCAGACATAATTGAGAGGTTTGATGATCACTGTAGCCCAGGAACTAATGAGACAGTGGAACGCTACAAGTTTTTCTCGAGGAACCAAGGTGGGGGTTAGTCAATCGACAGCTACGTCACGGAGTTGAAGCTGCTGACCAAATCCTGCAATTTCGGGACTTTAAGAGACTCTCTGATCAGAGATCGTATTGTGTGCGGAATTAACAATGCACAAATGAGAGAAAGACTGCTGCGTGAGAAAAACATGACTCTGGACACGTGTGTGCAGCTGTGCAGGGCCCCTGAACTGTCGCGAGAGAACAGCAAAGCAATTTCTGGACTGATGATGGAGGAGGTGCATACAGTGCAAAGAGCAGGGTATCAGAAACAGTACCGTGTCACAGACTGCAAGTTTTGTGGAAAATCACATGACAGAAATAAGGAGAAGTGCCCAGCTTTTGGCAAGAAATGCAAAAAATGTGGCAAGGAGAACCATTTTGTAGTTAAGTGTTAAATGCGAGCAGAACATAGTAAAAAGAGATCAGTGCATAATGTGGCGGAATGCGACAGTGATGAATATGAAGAAATCCAATGTGTGACAGGATCAGAGGCAGAGCATGCAACAGAAAGTAAAAAGGAAACAGAAACTAAAATTTTTGCTGGCATGCTCTTAGGCAAAGACATTGTAAAATTCCAAATAGATTGTGGTGCTACTTGCAATGTTATCCCAGTTAACTTACTGAATTCTGATACAAGACTGGAAGACACAAAGACACTTCTAGTCATGTACAACAAAAGCAAGCTCAGACCACTAGGAAAATGCAAACTGAAGCTGAGAAACCCTCGGAACCAGAAGCTTTACAAGCTGGAGTTCCAAGTGGTGAATAAAGACTGCTCTGTGCCGCTGTTGGGCAAAAGAGCGAGTGAGGCCATGAAACTAATTAAAGTCCATTATGAGAACATCATGGCAATAGACAGCATCGTCACCTCACAGAGTCCCTCAAAGTAGCAGTGGACATTAGAACAGATAAAGACTGAATATGCTGACGTGTTCACAGGAGATGAATGTCTGGACGGAGTTTACAAAGTTGAAATAGATGAGTCCATCAAACCTGTGCAGCTACCAAAAAGACGTGTTTTTGTAGCAATGATGAAGCTGAATCAGCAGTGAAAACGGCAAAAAAGCTCTTGTTAAAGGCCAAAACAGCAGGACAAGATCATTATTTAGCAATGCTGGATCATTGCAACACACCATCTCAAGGTCTGCACTCCAGTCAAGCGCAGAGACTACTCAGTCGCAGAACAAAAACACTACTTCTCACAAGGACAAGCCTTCTCCAACCGACAGTTCTACAAGCACAGCTGGATTTGAAGTCCAATCAGCAACGCCAGTGCTCATATTACAACAGATTTGTCAGAGACCTGCACACTCTGAAAACTGGAGACTGTGTCAGAGTACAACCATTTTGAACCTCACACTGTCTGGAGACCTGCCACAGTGGAGAAACAAATTGATGAACACTCATATGAGGTGCAGATGGACTCTGGAGGCATTCTGAGTAGAAACCGTAAACATCTGAGAAGTGCAAATGGACTAGGTCACAGTGAGACCGCTCACCCAGAGACTGTTCGCTCCACAAGTTCAGAGGTGGACACACAGACATGCACAGACACACTTTCCCACTCAGGAAACTGTAGCACGCAACTCACAACCAGATCGGGCCGAACAGTGACGCTGCCACAGCGTTACAAGGACTTTGTCATGCAAAAAGGAAAAGAAAGAAGAAAATAATTTCGAAATGTGTTAATTTCGAAATGTGTTAAAGGGTAAAGATAGTTTGAGGTGTTCTGTTAAAGTAATTGATTGAAAGTATTAATTGGTAAGGATTATTTTCCTTTGAGTAAAAGTATTCAGACCTATAATTTACCAGGACTTGTTACAGAAAAATGTTATTGACCTTGCAAAGAATATGTTTAAGTTTTCCACAGTAGAGCACTTAGTAGGCAGAGTCTAAGTTGACACATGTCGTTGAGAAAAAAAAAGCGAAAGGATGTAACAATAGAAACTATTGTTGTGTGTTTTGTTTCCAGTCGGACGTTGCACAGTCAGAATGAATGAGAGCATGCACCTGAGCCGCACTGTAAGAGTTTGACCTGCCTGAGTTAATTAAAAGTACTGCCCTGTTGGGTAGAAGTGAAATATTCTGTGTTACGTTTCTTGGGGGAAAACCAGAATATAACAACTGGCAAGAAGACAGCTAAGTGTTTATGACATATAGATTGTCGGGAAAACAGTGAGAAGCAATGTGTATCACTTTAAAAGTTGTTTTGATGAGCCTGCATTCATCTCATTACATTTCAAGGCATTGCTGTTTCTCATCGTTGTGTTTTGTCATTGTTTTTAAGAGAATTTTGTTAAGGAACTAAAAGGTAGCTTTTAGGGTGATTTCACAGCTGCGCCTCTCGGGTGCATGCCGCATAACAAGACACAGAAAAGCATGTAAAAAGCGTTTTCCGCTGTGTTAAAATAAATTTTCTGACAAGTAAAGTTAGACCTTTTTTTCTGTTTGATAAAACAACAATCATTGATTTACATTTGTCCGCAACTGATCGATTCCTTCATTCCCTCTCTGTTTATGTCGGCTACGGAGGCTATTTTGGTTCAATTGCTCCACTCCAGGAATGGATTGTATTCAGACAGAGGAATCTCAAAACGATCCCATCAACGCTCAGTTCGATTGGAAACGAACTGAGACCACATCGAAATATGGATCTGAGAACGGTTCCTGGTGTCAGACCAGTGTCCACTTGGGTGTATTCAGACTGAAAATTTGTCCGGATTATCGGGGAAACGAACTCTGGTTGACTTTAAGTGAACCAAATGAATTGGTTAGTTCAAAAAGGGCCCAAATCCACAACTTTTCAAAATAGAGATATTATATGTTCTATGGTCTTCAAGGGAAAAGCAATCTGATTATGTGCAAAAAAGTCCCAAGTCCGTTGTAAAGTATTGACTATGCTTGACATTTAAAATGCATTGAGTGCAAAATTCCTAGATTCGGGCCTCTCTTGCATGGGTTTAGCTTTATCCCATAGATGGCAGCACTAGTTATTCAATATGGCAGCGCCCCTGTTAATTCAAGAAGGGCCCAAATCCAGAGACTTTAGTTTGCTAGTCCTCTGAAATTATGAAAGTGAGGTGCTTCATATTATAGCATTTGTAAGCTATACTGGTGCTAAATCTGGGTAAAGTATTTACCATTTTGTGTAGCCTCCATTTAAGCTATGCAATTTCATTTCCTGGAAAAACATACCTCTTGGACTTGGGCTCCTTTTGAACTAACCGATCCAAATGTGTCCAGACTAAAAACATCCTAAATATTTACATTAAAACAAAATTAAAAAGTTTAAGCAAACTATTTAGAAATTTGACAACACATTTTCATTGCGACAGCCATGCACACAAAAGCAGCTTGAGGACAAACTGCTCTGTTTTGACACACATTAATTCCCTTTTAATTGTCTTTTTTCTACTTCTATCTTTCTTATTGCATGGCAAATTATTTTTCTTCCTTTAATCCTCACTTCTTACTTGTTAAACCCTTGTGCTATCTTAGATGACCCCACCCTTACATTGACGTGTTCTCCCTACCCTGACAAAGGTGTATAAAGGTGGAAAGATTTCATGTAATTCATGGACACCAGTGAAGATCACAAATCATTGAAGAAAAAAGGTTCAGCGCACTATCTAGTGGGTCTAGATGACCCAACTCCCAATGTTAAAGTGCCTAGGATAGCACAAGGATTAAGTTATACTGGGCCAGCAACAGAAAACTTCTGAGAGTGATGTCTCAGATGGGGGTGAATGGATAATCAATGCGCCTGCAGACTCTTTAAATTGTTTGTTGTAGTTATTTAAAAAGCAGCCCTTACTACCTCTTCTGGCCTAGTACCCTTAGCTCCTCTCTGCTTAGCCAGTTGCCAAACAGCATCTCTGCTTTTGTTGAATTGATTTACTCTTGACTTAGAAGTTGTCATGGTGCCTCTGTCAGCTTTCCTCCCCCTCCCGTCTCTGCTTGGCTCCTGATGATTCCCAATGTCCACTTACCTGATCACTGACCAGACCTACATAAGGAGATCCCGAACCAGCATTCATCGCCAGTTCCTTGTCCCTGATGGTGCATAACCTGGTGTCTCGTCGAGTTTAGTCCAAGTGTTCATGTTCACGTCTAACTTTTGTATTGCCTCGCCTTCAGGACATTATGACCACGAGCGGACACCTGAGTCACTGGATTACCTGAGCTACAGAACCTCTTGGAACACCAAGAACCTCCAGCCTCGCCTCGAGCCATCACTGACCTCCAGCCTCGCCTCGAGCCAACTCCGACCACCAGCCTCGCCTCAAGCCATAACTATCTCAAGCTACTTCCAGCTACTACACTCTCCAGCCTCCAGCCACATCAAGATCTCAAGCAACACCGAATATCATTAAAACTTGACTTACCTACTTACTCACCTGTGTTTCCTTCCGGGTTCCAGCACCTGGGTCTGCCTCGCCTAGCTTGCCATGCCAGAAGTGAAGACTGTCAACAATTTACTGTGTAAATACATCTGATAAGCTTCTGTGTAGAGAATGTGTCTAAGTTCTTTTGATAATGGCCCTATTACAGTGTCATTATATTAAAAAAAAGCCTCAAAAGGTCCAAACCATTCAAATTATTGTTTTTTGTACTAAACTTTTGTTTTTGATTCATTTTAGTTTCAGGCTTTTCCAGTGTAGAATTACTTCAGTTTAGTTTTTATTTTTTAAATATTTTTAACGGGCCTATATACGATGTAAAATTAATTTAACCACACACCACAAAATAAACAAATTAGTAAGAGTTAATGGCCTACGAGGTGTGCATCATCAGAGAGGATCGCACGACGTGGAAGCCAGAACCGTCCTCCGCTTCGCGTCACACTATTGCTTCTGTGAAGTGTGCTAATTCGGATAATGCACACTCAAACGCCATTAACCCGCTTATACCATGGTCACTTACAAAATATTATTATTTCAATAATAGTATTCGAAAAAAATGACCAACTTTTCATATGCAAATCTGTGGAATTTTGATTTAAAAATTAATTTAAAATATATTACATATTTGATTACAAAACACAGAGGTGTGTCTGATGTTGGGATGTCAGTACCACAATTCGGCATAGGTTTCATATCTTTGGGTCAGCTGGTTTTGGAGCTATTGAAAAGATTTGACCAATTTTCACATGCAATCCTATGGAATTTCCATATAATAATTCATATAAAATATATAACATCTTTGATTACAAAACAAAGAAGTATGTCTGATGTTGGGATGTCCGTACAATAATTCGGCATAGGTTTCATATCTTAGGGTTGTACGGTGTGGGAGCTATTGAAAAAAATGACCAACTTTCATATGCAAACCTCAGGAATTTTGATAAATAATTCATATAAAATATTTCACATCTTTGATTACAAAACAAAGTGGTGTGTCTGGTGTTGGGATGTCAGTACAACAATTCGGCATAGGTTTTATATCTTTGGGTCTTACGGTTTGGGAGCTGTTGAAAAAAATGAACAACTTTCATATGCAAACCTATGGAATTTTGATATAAAAATTAATATAAAATATATTTGATTACAAAACAAAGATGTCTCTGATGTCTCTGATGTTGGGATGTCAGAAAAACAATTTGTCATAGGTTTCATGTTTTTGGGTGATGTGCTTTGGAAGCTATTGAAAAAACTGAACAGAAATTATTTGTGAATTGCAGGGGTTTTATATAACATCATTTCTTTATAAATGTGTGTATGTTGTATGTTGGAGCCATATTTTTTTTATATATTTGCAATCATAACATCACATGGTTAGGAAGATATTTAAAAAAAAAAACAAATCTTTCCTTCAAACAGTTTTCTTATAAAATATTGAGCATCTATGATTGCAAAACTTTTCCCATTAAAACGCAAAAGAAATAGATTATTAAGACACAAACAGAGAAAATGTTTTATAGTAATTTATTTTTTTGCAAAGTTAAAATCTTCTCCATCTCATGCGCTCCTTAATTTGTTGACAGTCCCTAAGAGACCTCACTGGAGATCTGCGCTGAATGTCTGTCGAATATCCAACCTAAAACTAACTTCACTGCAGTCCAGCACCAAACTTTTTGGACAATAAATACTTTTCTATACACTGTATTTGTGTCCACACTTGGATCTCGCTACAAACTCTCATAAAAATTTAATCAATTTTTAGTACCGATACTTTGTTCTTGTTATTTTTTCGGTTTACATCGTTTTTCGCACAAAAATCGCACTAATGTTATGTGGTGTGGTGCGTTGTCATCTTACCATGAGTCGGCATGGACCTTGAGTGCAGCGGCAAAGGAAAACAATATATACAGTGGTGGACAAAATTATAGGTACCCCTCAGTTAAAGAAAGAGAGTCCACAATGCTCACTGAAATTACTTGAAACGTTCAAAAGTAACAATAAATTAAAAAGTATTTGAAAATTAAATAATCAAAATCATCCATTAATTTTGAGTTGTTGATTAACAGAATTATTTTAAAAAACAAACTAATGAAATTGTCATGACTGTAGAACGACTGAGACCCAGATGCTGAAAACCCGGAATGAGACACAGGACAGAGATGTCTTGGTGAGAAGGTGGATTTAGTATGATGGCCAGACAGGTAGGTAACAGTTACTGGAGGTCCGAGAATGTAACTGCGGCTCGTGGCGTCACTGGTGGATCTGCTCGTTCGGGTCTGGAGTCGGCAGCGTGGGTCCGTCTCGTGAGGCAGCTGGTTCGGCAGAGGCTCGTGGTGAGGATGGAGGGAACAGACCAGAAAAGGATTCCAGATTACGGCTGCTTTGGGTGACCACTCGTGGCTGAGGTTTCCTGGAGACAGGTAAGACAGCATATGTTAGTTTCTTGACTTAAGGCAAGGCAACAAAGCATGAACTTGACGTGAGGCCAAATATGCACCATCAGGGGCAACGGACTGGCGTTGAATGAAGATCCTGGAGCTCCTTAAGAAGGCAGGTGTGGCCAGTGGCGGTTTGATATATGGGCGTGTGAGGCGTCGCGAAGCGTGCGCCATAGGGGCGGCATTTGCGTCCCGATCACGTAATAATACTACATACTATATTCAAAGGTAGCTTAAAGCTTTTAATTTAAATTAGCTTCAACCCGACACCTAATACTTTTATTTTGACACATCAGACTCTTAATAATGTCCCTTGTTCTATTCCTCTTCACACTTAAGGCCCGTACCGCGCACGGGGCCGAATTGCCAGCGTTTCGCGGCGTTTAACATACAAGTGACTAGACAAAGGCACCAATGAGTGTACACACCGGCACAGCGAAAAAGCGCGGCAGCGTTAAAGCGTCCGCCTCGGGTTCGTTTTTTTAGGCCGTCAGCGTCGAAAATCTCTTTCGACCAATGAGAATGGGCTTTTGCACCGCGTGTCTGGAGCTTCTGAAGTTACAGTAAACAACTTAGGGAGTGCTCAAACACAAAACTGTCTTGCTGAGCACACATACCAGCGAAGAAGATAGACGCCAAGTAGCGTCTACACTCCCGCGAAGAAATAATGGCGGACATTCTAAAATATCCCCGAACCAAGCACCAGTTGGAGCTACTGGTGCTTGAAATATTCATGTTTTCTTTGTTTGATTCTGACAATCGGCGTAAATGCTTAGCTCTCTTCTTCTGGTGGCGACTTTGAAGCGTAAAGTTGCCAGTATGCAATGTACAGGAGTATTTCTGTTTACATTAAAAAGCGCCATCTAGCGTCAGGAATGAAATTGCATGTTCACTCGGCTCATCGACAGCAAAAATCGCCTGGATGTGAACACAAAAAATGCTGGCGAACAACGCCTGGTGAATATTTGTCCCAGTGTGTACGGGCGCTTTATGGTGCAAAAAAAAAAAAGAATAATTCAGAGTGAAACAATAAACGAGCTACGAAAGGATTTAGGCAGAACAAACATCCGTGCGCAACCCAATTTAGACAAAAGCAGGCAATGGGGATTATTTCCCACAATTCTTTGCTCGACACAGCAGACCCAATGCGCACGTGACCACCGCCCTCTGCTGCTAGACGCTCCCACACCTCTTTGCGGAAGTCTTTGGAACATAAGTACAAAGCTTCGAGAGGGCGCAGCTTGCGATGGCTGGGTGAATCACTAACAGGTAGTTGGGAGTCTTTTTCTGTCTGACAATCAACTCTGGGCGCCTTTCATGTCCCGTCCTTAGAGAGCGGGCCGCGTGTGTGTCAGAGGAAGGGGAAGGGGGTGGCGCAGACCATTTTTTCATGGATTGAGTTTTGGGAGGATTTCTGTTGGTGTTACTGGGGTAGGGGAAATGCCAAATATTTTTAGATAATCCCACTGATGAGTTCTAAGATTTAGTCTTTAATGTTTTTATAAGACCTAAACATATTAATCACAATAGTTTTATTTTTAGATCTAATCCTCTGATATGTTTCACAAAGACACACAGGGCGCGTCACACATTGAGAATTGTTGCTAAAAAATGAAGTAGAATTCAGCTCAAAAAAATGCTCTAAAAAATGATGAAAGAGCAAAAAAAATGGAATTATTTGATATGTAATTTCTTATTAATATTTCCAGGCTTTCTTTGTTTTGTCCTGCAGCATGTTCATATTTGTATAATTTTGACAGAATATATTTATATGGAGAACAAAATATTACAAGTTATTTAAGGTTTAACTTGAGTTATTCTGGATTAATGTTCCTGTTTTTATTCATATTTATGTTCAAAAAGTTCAGTTTAAAAGGTTTAAAAGTTTAGCTTTAGTGTGTTCAGTGAATGTTTATCTTCTTCGGCCCAAAACCTTAAGCGTGTTTTTAACTTAGGCCCCTGTGTGACTGAGTTTGACCCCCCTGTAATACGAGTCTAGAAAATTAATGTATTTTTTGAGTAAAATGGCTAAATAGAAGATAGGGAACACAACAGGATGTTGTCAAATTTTGTATTTGTGCGGGGGGGGGGGGGGGTTACTCACCCGGGGAGTAAGTTACTGTGTGTGGGGATGAGGTGAGTGGAAGCAGCTGGGAATAATCAGCTGGGAATAATCAGGAACCAAGCGGAGAGGAGAGGGGGGAGGAGTCTGACAGAGGCACCATGACAGAAATAGGGCTGGACAAAAATGATGGAACCCGTAACTGAATATTTTGTTGCACAACCTTTTGAGGCAATCACTGCTATTAAACTGCTTCTGTATTTTTCAATGAGCCTTCTGCACCTGTCGACAGGTATTTTGGCCCACTCCTCATGAGCAAACTGCTCGAGTTGTCTCAGGTTTGATGGGTGTCTTCTCCACATGGCATGTTTCAGTTCCTTCCACAGATGTTCAATGGGATTCAGATCTGGGCTCATAGAAGGTCACTTCAGAATAGTCCAACACTTTTCTCTTAGCCATTATTGGGTGTTTTTGGCTGTGTGTTTTGGATCGTTATCCTGTTGGAAGACCCATGACCTGCGACTGAGACCAAGCTTTCTGACCCTAGACCCTTGTTTCTAATGTACTGGGACAATTGTCTCCTTCACTTTCTGTTGTCCATGTTCAGTTTGGTTCACACCTTTTCACCAAACAGCAACGTGACTATTTGTCTCCCTTTAAATAGGCAGACTGACTGATTATGGGTTTGAAAACAGCTGTGATGTCAATTAAAGGACATACCTGAGATCACCATGACCCCCTGGGTAATTAGTTCTCAGTCTTTTATGGAGGTGCAATCATTTTTGTCCACCCCTATTTCATTAGTTTTTTTTTAATTATTCTGTTAATCAACAACTCAAAAGTAATGGATGATTTTGATTATTTAATTTTCAATAAATTTTAATTTATTGTACTTTTGAATGTCATTTCAGTGAGTATTTTGGATTTTCTTTCTTTAACTGAAGGGTACCAACAATTTTGACCACCACTGTATATCTGTGATGTCAGTGCTTTCATCAATAGCGAACAAAAACACAATTAATGACTGGATTCCTTCCTTTGGCTGGCCAAGTCTCCTGAGAGATGTTGTATCCATGACAGACTCATGTTGGCAAAGGTCAACTGCTTTTTGGGGCAAAAGACTTATGCAGCCTTCAGCATTGTTGCCTTATTGCAAACCCTTATTTGCAATAAGGTTGCTGTCACTGCTCCATCACTGACGTCACGGCTGCAGTAAATGCATAGGGTTGTTTACTCAATCTAGCTAGTAGTTGGTAAATCTTCTCTTTTCGTAACTGCCCTGCAAATGGTGAAACTTTTCTGTGTGGTTAGTCTCATAGTGGTTCTGAATGTTATATTCTTGGAGCAGTGCAACCTGGTTTTACAATTGTCAATTTTCCTGGAAAGCTCTGCACTCCACTTCAAACTTTTTTTCTTTTTGACAAATTTTTGGTAATTAGGGTGTCACTACTGATCCTTTTTATAGCAATGTAACAGCGGTGGGGATTACAGAGAACCAAACTGCATCTTACCCAGACACCGAGCTGTTAGGTTTCGCTTTTGGCACGTGCAAAGATATGCTTGCCATTTCTCCTGTTTTGCTCTTCCTTTGCTCTCCCTAGTGGCGGAATTGCGCATTTTGGTTGTTTCTTTAAAAAAATAACTCGCCACAGGAATGTAAGACAGAGTTTTAGTGCCAGTTTATGAAGAAACAATTTTTTTTTTACTTTTAAGTTGTAAATTTACGGAAAAAAAGTCATAACTGTTCAATAACCAGAAAGAAGTAGTAAATTTACGAGATTTAAAGTCGTAGATTTTAGAAAAAAAACCCTACGAGAAAAAAGTCATACATTTACGGAAAAAAAAAAACACTACAGAGTACGATGGAGTTTTAGGGTCAGTTTACAAAAACAAATTTCATAAAAACTTCTTTTCTAGGTGTGCACACACTGCAGCAGCACACTATATCCGAATTCCGACCCTAATCCCTAACTGCAATAGTGCGGGACTATGTAGTGAACTGGATTTTAAAAGCAATTCGGACGCCATACTTTTTTTTTTTAAACGGTGAATATGACGTCATTGATTTCACAAAGTGAAAGTCTCATTGAAATGAGTGCAACCATTTATGAATCCACTGTGTTTTGAAGATTAAAGCGTTAATATTTTATTGCAAAACTACATTTTTTTTGCAAAAATTGCTCAAACCCAATGTATTGTGGGCTATATTCGCCAAACTAGTGTACATACCATGGTTTTTCGCAGAGACTTCTGGGAAAATTCTAAGGCACTCTATTTTGGAATCATAGGTTGTGTCCGAACTCCTTCACTACTCACTATATAGTGCACTATATATTGCTCTATATAGTGCGTTCGCCATTTTGTAGTGCTGTCCGGATCAACAATTCCAAATCAAAAATCACACCAGGATCATGTTATTGTAGAATGACAAGTGGCAATAGTTCGGTGGTTGAAAGAAGAACACTTTTATTAACACTCTCCACACACGCACCTCATACTTGACTGCTGTAGATCACAGTGTCGTAAACCAACAGTTCTGAGCTGCATCATTCATTATAGGACATTTCCCCTTTTTTCAAAAGAAAACAAATAGTAGAACACATACTTCAACGTGTTTTACGTTGTAAAACATATGTATAATATATTAAACATGGTAAATGGTAAATGGCGTATACTTATATAGCGCCTTTCTTCCTACAAGGACAAAGCGCTTTACAGTCACGACCCATTCACCCAGTCACACACACATTCACACACAGGTGGCCGCTCCGCTGCCAAACACAGGCGCCCGCCTACCACCAGACATAAATTGAAGTTGGATTTTTTCTAACAGAACCATTTACAGTTTTTCTCAGTCACTTTAGTACAATTCTCAGATCAGAATTGAAGTTTGCAAATATGTGTGTGCATTTCTCAAAACAATTTGTTCAAACAGCAAAACACTATGGATTTCTTGCAAAAGCCTGTAACTTGCTCAAAATCTGTAGTTCATCCCTCAAAACTAAGTCTTTATGTCATTTAACATGTCAGTGCCATCAGAATGTCAAGTCCTTGTGTCATTGTCTACGAACAAGACAGTCAAATTACTTAGTCATGTTGTCAATATGACTGTGTACTTTAGAGGGAGGTTCTGATGTAAACTATGGCTAAAGTTTGGATGACAATTATTGTAAAATGTAAGTTACACCTTTTTTGTGTGATTGCAAGAGACTGGACAAGATTTACATTTACACTTTTATTGTTCATATTTTAATTTGTTGACAGACCATGTCATACCAACATAGAAAAAAACCACTGTAAACAGTAACACAAAGGGAAAAAAAAGATAGGACAATATTCTGTACAACAGTACAGGCAGTGCAGTAGGAATTGGTGTGGTCTTTCTACACCTCTTGTCGTTCCTGTATGTTAGGCCACAAATTCTCCTCCATATCACAGCGAATATCCTCTCTTGCAATGCAGTGAAATATGCTTGTCACATTATAACAACTTGGTCACCCATTTTGCAGTTAATGACTTATACAATGAACTAATGAATAGGTGTTTTGAGGAGTAAGACTATTGCACAGTGAACTATATAATACATTTTGATCAACATGACATAAACAATTGATAATGTAGCAAAGAGCAGAGAATTGTACATAATCTTTTGCATGGATGTACCAAAGCAATTGCAACTTGTTCAAAGAAGTGAGAAACTGCTTATATGATGTGCACAAGTGACATCATGATGTGAAGATTGAACAAATAGTTTTGGGAATTTCATTCTGATCTGAGAATTGTACTAAAGCGACTGAGAAAAACTGCAACTTTGAGAAAAAATGTCTAACTTTCTGCAAACATGGCACGTGGTAAAACTGTAGGTTCCGATACCCGAACGAATCAGTTTCAAGGAGCAATTAACCATCATCAATGAACTGCATTCAAAATTCACATTTCAAACATTCATATAACTTAGACTCAGTCCATCTTTGTCTTCTGTCTTGTCTTCTTCTGTTTCTTCTCCCCCTTTTTTTCCCCAAAGGAACACCCCCCCCAAGGGCCATATTGTGCACATTGTAGAGCATAGAGACTATAAGTCCAGTCTCTTGACATGTTCGCTTATCTGTCGAGAATGTGTGTAGACAGTCATTGAAGCAGCTTCTAGAGAACTTGTAGCTGTGATGACCTGAGGTTGAATAGACAGACAGACAGACAGACAGACAGACAGACAGACAGACAGACAGACAGACAGACAGACAGACAGACAGACAGACAGACAGACAGACAGACAGACAGACAGACAGACAGTAGATAGATAGATAGATAGATAGATAGATAGATAGATAGATAGATAGATAGATAGATAGATAGATAGATAGATAGATAGATAGACAGGATAGATAGATAGATAGATAGATAGATAGATAGATAGATAGATAGATAGATAGATAGATAGATAGATAGATAGATAGATAGATAGATAGATAGATGACTTTATTAATCCCACTATGGGGGAATTTCATTTATGTGTGTCAGCAAAAACAACATTCAGAAATAATCTATATAAGTCAACATCAAAAAAACGACATCAAAAGTGACATTAGTATTAAATCATGAAAATTATTATGAAAATTAATATGACAATTATGATCAAAAATGAAATTCGTGTTAAATAAATAAATATTAAATAAATGCAGCTGCAAAAGTTTAAAAAACGTGATCAACTGCAAAATCATGTGATCAACTGTAAATAACATTTTTTTTAATACAAAAATAAGTAAGTGATAAAGTACACACCAAAACAAACAACCGTTCAGGAACAAAGAAAAAACAATTGAAAAACAGCAACAACTGCAACAAAAGTAAATGAATAAGTGAGTAAAAGAAAGAAAAATACCAGCGGGACCGTGGAGTATCACTTTAACACGGTGTTGTACAGTCTGACGACTGTGGGGAGGAATGACCTGCGGTAGCGCTCCTTCTTGCACTGTGGGTGCAACAGTCTCGTACTGAAGGAGCTGGTCAGTGCTTCTACAGTTTCATGCAGGGGATGGGAAGGGTTATCCATGATTGATGTCAGCTTAGCCAACATCCTCCTGTCCGCCACCTACTCGATGGACTCAAGTGTGCAGCCCAGGACAGAGCCGGCCCTCCTAACCAGTTTGTTGAGCCTCCTCCAGTCTCTGTCTGTACTGTCTGTACACCCAGCACACAACTCCATAGAGGACCACTGAGGCCATCACAATGTCGTAAAAGGTCCTCAGCAGCTGTCTGCACACGCCGAACGACCTCAGTCTCCTTAGCAGGTGAAGGGGTCTGTCTGTTGTTCAGGTGAACACCCAGGTATTTAAATGTGTCCACTATCTCAATGTCTGAACCCTGGATGTCCACCGGTGAGTGTGGAGTAGGGGACCTCCTGAAGTCAAGGACCAGCTCCTTCGTCTTGCTGGTATTTAGCAGCAGGTGGTTAATTTCACACCAGGCAAAAAAGTCAGAGATGACCCCCCTGTGCTCCTGCTTGTCCCCCCCGATACACAGACCACAATGGCACTGTCATCTGAGAACTTCTGCAGGTGACAGTGGTGGGAGTCATAGGTGAAGTCCAATGTGTACAGGGTGAACAGGAATGGGGAGAGCACAGTCCCTTGAGGTGCCCCCGTGCTGCAGACCACCACATCTGACACACAGTCACGCAGCCTCACAAACTGTGGCCTGTCTGTGAGATAGCCGATGGTCCAAGCAGCCAGATGTTGGTCCACACCTGCAACCTCCAGCTTCCTCCTCAGCAGTGATGGCTGAATTGTGTTGAAAGCACTGAAGAAATAAAAAAAACATGACTCTCACAGTGCTCCCAGGGGACTCCTGGTGAGACAGGGTCCGATGCTGCAGGTAGATGATGGCGTCATCCACCCCGATGCCTGGTCGATATGCAAACTGCAGCGGGTCCAGTGCTGAGCTCACTTGGGTGCAGAGATGGCTAAGGATGATCTTGTGGTGGATGGCAGATGTTATATTTTCAGAAACAGGAGTAGTAGTCTGATACCACAAGGTTATTAATTTTGTTGTATTCGCAGAGATCCGGTCCAATTCTTTTCCAGGGACGATCTGGCAGAGGGGTAGAGATGAGTGTTCCTTTTGTTGAGTACGCTTCTGTTCCTGACAGGTCTGACATTGAATCAAGGTGTCCTTTAACTATGCTGAAAGACCAGGCCACCAAACAGATGAATTAGCTCACTCTCTGCATTTTGTGAGCCCCTGGTGTCCTGCGTGTATTTTCTTCAGGATCTATCCCCTTTCAGACTTAGGGATAACAATTCTGCAGCCACGAACGAGAAGGCCATTGGTTTCCACCAGCTCATTTTTTACTTTCATGTAAGCTTGGACATTTATAGGAACTTTTTCTTTGTATTCCGGCCAGCCATTTCTAAGTTTGTAGCTTGCCGTCTTTGGCTGTAGCTGCTCTGATGCTGTCTATTTTACTCTGAGAGGCAGGAATGCTTTGTTCTACCGTGGCTACACAACACTCAATCTCACTTTGCATACCTAAGGGTTCTCTGGTACGTGCCGCAGCTATCTGGGTTCAGGGGAATCTGCCAGAACACGCTAGCAGCATCCAGAGATGAAAACACCATGGCACCACTCAATTTAGATGTTATCTCATACGAAGTAGGTAGGATGTAGCGCTCTCTTTTCACCGACTTGTTCAGTTTTGTTAGGTCAACACAGATCCGAGCCTTGCCCGTATGCTTCTTTAAGACTGGCACCATTGGAGCGTACCATTCTGTCGGTTGTGTTACGCATTTAATGATGTTGTTTTGCTCCATCCTTAACAGCTCCTCTTTCACTTTCTGTAGCATGGGGAATGGTATGCGCCTTGCTGTGTGGACTGCGTGTGACAAGGCACCTTCTTTCAGTTCTATTTTAACTGGATCTGTTTTTAAAATACCATGGTCCCCAAAGGGCTGACTGATGGCTATTTCTTTATTTGTGTGGGTTGCGATCTCCTTACGACGTTCATTTCTACAGACAGGGATAAGCTGAGCATTTTGTTGACTTTATGCCCATGCACAACATATATTTTTAATGTGTAGCTCTTGCCTTTGCAGCCTACTGCAGCATCAAAGCAACCGAGGCACGATGGTTCTTCTTCGGGACGGTCTAATGGGAGGTCAGGAGGCTGTAAAACCTTTCCTGTGTCAAGGGCTTGAAATTTGTCCTCATTTATAATATTGCCATTACCAGCCCCTGTGTCAATCTGAATTTGGTCAGGAACAGATTCAACTTGGAGCAACACAGTTCATGCTTCAGACTTGTTTCTTTTTGCATTGCATATAGAGCCGAGAAAGTAGGAGGTCTGCTCCCCTTTCTCTGCTTCAGTGACCTCATTCACTGACCTGCTGCTAACATGCTCTGGCCCAATGCCCCATCTTGTGGCAGTTATAGCACTTAGCTTTTGAAGCTGGACATTTCTCATCTCCTCTGTGTGGCAACTTTCCACAACTTCCGCATTTCTTCACAGGCTCCGCCCATTTACTGTGTGCGTTAGACTTGCCTGGTTTATGCTGTTGTCTCCAGTTTGTGTTTTTTATTCCTGTGCCGCACCTCTTGAACCGTCGCCGCCGTGTCCCCTTGCAGACTCACTTGTGCTACTATCTCTTCCGCTTGCGTTACAGTCTGAACTGTAAGCGCCAAAGTTAGATCCGACTTCAACTGTAGCCTTTATGAGAGCTCTTTATCCTGGATCCCCACCTCGATCTGGTCACAGATGTGCTCCTCTATGGCTGCTCCGAAGTCAAAGTGCTCAGACAGTTCATAAGAGTGCTTAGATATAACTCTCTGCTTTCTCCCCTATCCGCTGCATGCGCTGGTGAAAACACGCTCTCTCGTGGATCAAAAATTGTCGTCGAACTTTGCTAGGACAACCTCGATTTTGTCTCTGTTGCCCTCCTCTTTAAATGTAAACGACTTAAAAATATTCTCCGCTTCAGCGCCCATTGTGTAGATAAGGCAGTTCACCTGCAACGTCCCCTCATCCTTATTAAGTTTTGTGGCAATTCTGTATATCTCAAAGCGCTGTTTCCAGTCCAGCCATTCTGTCTGCTTGTAGGGAAGTTGACAGGCGGATTAAATTTAGCCATTTCGCTCAGTTCTTTGTCTCCTTACTCCGTAGTCTACATCGGTCTGTCCGGGTAACTTCTGAAACCATTTAGAATGAAATTGCACTGTCCCACAGTGTCGTAAACCAATAGTTCTGAGCTGCATCATTCACTATACGACAGTTCTACGCGAAAATAAATGCTCATTTAAAAATATTACAAATTTTAGAAATTACAAACTTAGAAAAAAATTAACTGCCCCCAGAGTTGTCACGAATCAAATATGCAATGATTGCTGAAATAAAATGTTTAAGCATCAGGCATGAAAGGGGCTTATTTAAGGTAGTAAATGGAAAAATGCTCACTCTAGTTGCTGTCTGGTTGAGCACTCAAGAACAGCAGGAGCCGGATGTGTTGTTTTATTTTCAAAGTAAACACTTCAACAGCTTGTTCGCTGTCAGTAAATCTTAACATACTAATACGTGTATTAATCCAATAATTCTTATAAATAAGTATAATTTAAAATTGGGCTATAAAATCATTTTGTTTGTGGTATTGTGTTAATGAATTAAATACCCACAAGGTAAAGACTTTATTGTGAAAGGATAGATCGGAAACACTGCCTCGGAGATCCCAAATTGTTCAGATGACGCTGGTTGGCTTCTGTGACGGAGGTATACTATCTACCTCGTTATTTTCTGAACCCTGCACCACCACAGACAGGAGGTCTTTCCGTTTCTTCGTCGATAGGAGCGATTTGCATTTTTCTTTCCTCGCCATTTTGCGGTTACGACTTGAGCTGTCGAATTGTGCCATCTGTCTATTGCAGTAGTGCGCAGCTTCGCATGGAGAAAACACCTGTGCGACTGCCTCTTCTCGCAGCTGGCCGCCGTCTTCAATGTTGAGTAGGTACGTATTCAAACATGCGCGAAACACCTTAAACGAGCACGCGACGTTTTTCGTTTTTTACTTAAAGATTTTGAACGCCACAGCCCACCCAGTATTTTGGTCACTTTATTTGGATGGCAGTTGGCCTAAACACAGCAGCTGTGGTGGTCGGGGGAGTGAAAACAAAAGAGTGGAGTGTTTTCGCCCCTATGCTGATAAGACAGGATGTAGGGGAGGATCCATCAGTGTAGCGTTGCTGGACCATTTTTGGTTAGAGTTTTCGATCACGCTTGACGCATTCCACTCTTCTCTTTGTGGCTGCCTGTCCATTAACATTAAATAATCACACTCTAGCCCCTTTTTCAATTTTAATGGGATGGACAAACCACACGTTTCCACCATCCTCCATTTGAGGATCTGTGCAACTCCTACTGAGAAACCCATAAGGCCTGTTAAAAAAATGTGGGTGGGTTTTTCCTCACTGTTTACATAACTCACAGCTTCAGCCAGTTGCTCACTGATGGTTTCATGAAATAGTGTGCTGAAAGTTGAGCCCGAAATTGTAGTGATGGAATGATGATGCCTCCATGATTGTATTGATTAGGGGTGTGTATTGGCAAGAGTCTCACGGTACGATACGCATCGGGACATTGTACCGTAAATGTTTTATCTTTTTAAAGAGTATGACTTAGAAAAAAACATGTAGTGTGATAAGGCAACATGACAGGGTGAAAGAGAGCACTTGATGTGGGTGGATAAGATGCTTTTAGGGCTGGGCGATATGGCCTAAAAATAAAATCTCCGATTTTATTTTTTTTAATTCGATTTCCGATTTTTTTCCGATTCCCCCCCCCCCACACACACACCCTACTTAAGGAAAGCAATAAGTACAAACGGCAGACAAGTAAGAGCAAATGTTGCTTTTATTTAATCAAACCCAAGACAAATGTAACGCCCATATCTGGTATAAATAATAAGTAAATAAACACGCTCTTGGAATCAAAGTTAAGTATAAGATTTTTCTTCTTACTCCCTTTTTGGACTTGTGATTAAATAATTGAGTCCTGTTTTATATAACTTTTGCCTTGTTTTTGACTAATTTCGATATTCTAAACTTGTTTTCACTTGCTTTCACCCTGTCTTCTCCACGGAGATGATGATGAAGCAGCAGGAGTCACGGTCAACCCCCAAACACCCCCAAACACCCCCCCCCGCGGCCACCTGCTCCGAAAACAAAATCTTACGGCGGCCGCGTCGCAAATGAATGTATAGGTACTAGTAATAATTACAACGCAGGATTCTTTATGAACAAAACACAGTAACAACTAACTATCTAACTAATGAACTAACTATACAGGCGTTGTAGAATGAGTATATGTGTGTGTGTGTCATGGCACGTGCATGTGTAAGAGGACTGGGCGCGTGCCACGCAAGTGCGCGTGAGAGCCTTTGACTCCGATGGGCTTTAGCAGTGTGGGTGGGGGTCTCTTCCTCCACGTCTGTGGCAGTAAACCCAGACCAGTTCCAAACAACAGATGATTTTATTCCTTTATTGGGAACAAACTTCCCACTGTCACCGGTAGCCATGCTGTCGCTAGCTGCCTCGTGTATCGCTACGGAAGCTCTGGGGAGCCAAAAATGTGCCACATAAAAACTCAATTTAATTATTTTTGAAATCGCCCGTAAGAAAAAATTCGAATTAATTCATTTGATCGATTTATCGCCCAGGCCTAGATGCTTTATTTCCATGACAGTCTGCACTGCAGCTGTTTTCTCACACGCGAAAGTAAACACGGATTTCGCCGCTTATCCCTACAACCTTCGCCTTTTTTCAGAGTGTTGTACACATCACTCTGATCCATCAAGTCGCTGAACTAGAATATATTGCTGTTAGGTTCCGAAAAACTTTGGCCTGCTATGCTGACAGCATTTTAACTGAGGCTCCATGCATGAGCCACTATGCAGCTGCAATGCTTCACTCGTTCTTATCTGAGTCCGCTACAGAGTAGGGTTGTGCCGATGGACGATACTAGGCCTGCACAATATACCGCAAATTTATCGTTATTGCAACATTAAGCTGTGCAATATGCATACCGCAAAAGATGGCGAAAATCGTAATAGATGGTTACCTTAAATGTGCTAAAACAAACTCATGGCAGCTTGAAATATTGAACAAATGAAATGAATCCCTTTAGGCATTTAACCAATCAGAAAGACCCGTTTACGTTGATGATCAATCAGATGAGCCCTTTTATGTTTCATGTTTGCCTCCTACGTTGACAAGGGTCATTTGGAGTATAATTTTTAAACTGTTGTAGTGAAATGGAAATTATTTTTTGGTTGTTTTGCTATTTGTTTATATACTGCAAATTATATCGTTATCGCAATATTAATCACCAATATCGCATATCGCGAGTTTTCCTCATATCGTGCAGCCCTAGACGATACCATCGTCCATCGTGATGGGTGACTGACCTCACGATGGAGAGACACCATCGTGATGAAACGCCCCCGCCATGCTGCGAGTCGACACCATAAGCCGCGATTACATATGCGAAATATCTTGATCGGATCAATGGTCGGATTAGAATTCAACCGTGTACATGGGCACAGAAAAATGTTTTCAGAATATAACAAACGTTTACATGGGGTCACCCTTTCGGTCGGAACAAATCATTTGCACATGCGCAGTAGTGTTTGAAATACAGGAAAAGGAAATTAGTTCTGCCGAGCAGCTATATACATAGAAATGTCAGCTCGGTAATATACAAGATGATCTTCTAAACGTGCTTTTATTAATGTTATGGTTATTATGAAGCGCCTGTTCGCTCATTATTTTATTTTTAATCCGTGTGGTCAGTGCTTTCTCTGTTGAAGAACGGAGCCGGCAAGAAGCCAGGGTTAGCAGTATGCTAACACGGACTACAACATTAGCTTTGGATGGACATAAAATCCATGCGGGAAATTCTGCAATCTGCATCTTGGCTGCACGTAAATGTGCCGGAATAACATCAGCCTTTATTTTGTCGGGACACGACTGGAAACACAAATCCACGTGATTGTTTGAATGGTTTCTAAGGACTGAGCGACATTTCTGCTTGAAAAGCTCACACACTCACTGCCCCAAACAAAGCCTCTGTGTGTGCTGGCGGTCCGAGCTCTGCTAGGACACACACTTTTAGACCCGGTTCTCCTGAGTTCCGTAGCTCGTTCACCTAGAGCTGTGCGACTGATGGCAATCCTAAGTCTCCCACACATAGTGCACACGTAACAAAGCATCCCCCCTTACCCTCAAACACAAAGCTGTAAGTCCGCGCTCCACTGGTACACTTGACTAATTAAGTGCAGGAGCGGACTACTTCTTTGAATTCAGTTCAATTCAATTTTATTTGTATAGCCCAAATTACCAACAACAGTCGTCTCGATGGGCTTCATATAGGTAATTGAAAAAGTGAAACATAAAATCAAAAGGATCATGGATACATGGAAAATACTAAAATGAACTAACAAACTGACTAAGCTATACTGCCATCCCTGCCCTTAGAGCCCCCTTCGCGGTAAGGAAAAACTCCTAAACAAAACAGATTCCGGAAAAAACGAAGAAACCTCAGGGGTGCCCACATGATGGAGGGATCCTCCCCCAGGACGGACAGGCGATTTACCAGAACTCTTAGAGAAGAATTAACTTATCTAACTTTACAACTACATATTTAAAGTCCAGCAGACGAGCTTCATCCACCCAGAGTTGGGGGGACAGTCAGGGGCCAGAGACGAGCCAGAGGCAGGATCCACAGCCAGGTGTAAAAGCAGTAGTAGAGGCGAGCCAGAGACGAGGTACACGGTCAGGAACAGGAGCACGGATGAGCCAACTGGAATCTGGAAGCACTCCTACTCCCCAGGAGGGGAGAGGGACAGAGGAACAGTACATGAATCGCACTGCACTGCACAAAACAGAGGCATGGAGAACTAAATTATGAATAATGATCAAGAATAGAGAAGAGAGGAAGGGTAGAAGTAGATGAGAAAATAGGGCAGGACCCCAGTGCACCATAGCTACCCCAGCTTCAACTTTAAGCGGACTACTAAAAACAAATTGTTATTGTTATTAATTTTACTTTAACACATTAACATTAAGTTAAATAATCTCCGAATACTAACTAGTCTGGCAATAAGCCTGTCCAAAGAGGAATGTTTTCAGTCTAACTTTGAATGTAGAAACTGTGTCGGTCTCTCTTACATGAGCTGGGAGCTTATTCCATAAAACAGGGGCTTGGTGGCTAAACGCTTTACCTCCAACCGTACTTTTATTAACTCTAGGAACCACAAGCAGTCCTGCTTTTTGCGAGCGAAGTATTCTTTGCTGTTTTGTTCATTTTTTTTTGTTAAAGTCACTTCCCTCAGTTTATACTGGATCATTGCGGATGAGTCATTAGTTGGGAAATAAAATAAATAAAGTAAAATAATGAATACTATTTATATAATAATTATTATAACGAAAAATTAACACACACACCCCCCGACGATATCATCGTCCATCCTGATGGTTTACTGCAAACATCGTCAACTGCCAATTTAAGGGACATTGGCCAACTCTACTACAAGGCAATCCACGTTTTTAAATGGTACTGGCAGGAACATGGCAACGAGTTTCAGTTCGGTACCCTTCCTAAGTAAAAACTAAGTAGTGCATGTCTCATAACAACAAAAATGCTGTTTCTCGCCGAGATCTTGTAGTTGTTTTGTGTGGTGTAGAGCTGTGCAAAGAGGCTCAGTGGGCAATGCTGCCAACTAGTGGGGTTTAAGTGGAAACAAGAGTCAGACGCTGAAGGACGCTCATAAATAATTAAAAAATATAGTTTTGACCAATTTTGAGTCGATACAGGTATCGCTAAATGAAATATCGCGAGTAGTATTATCGACACTGAATTGACACTGTTTTGCTCCCTCTCTAGTGAGCCCTGCAGTGGGAATGGGCGATACTGGGAATTTGGCTATTGATCCGATACCAAGTAAAAACAGGGCTAGTATCACAGACAGATACAAATACTTTTTTCTTAAACTTTTTGAATATAGAATACTTTTGTAAATACACACATTTTTGTTAATTAATTGTATTATAAAACACAGGACATAGACTTTCCTCAAATAAAAATGTTTAAGGAATTTCAAAAATTTGAACTGAACATGCATCAAACATAGAATGTGTATACAGTATTAATAATAGCATACTACAATAATAATAATAAAGGAGTAACTTGTGCAAAATAAAATAAAGAAACACAATGTAACAAAAAACAGCACCACAAACATATATCTTTAAAATAAAGGACATAATAAAATAAGAGTCACTAGTTTAAAAAACGGTTAAAAAAATGTAAAAAGCAAAACCGTGAGTTAAGTTAAAGACCCATTAAATGGGTTTTCTTCATTTGATTAACCCATTTGTTGCGTTAGTCAAACCTTGCCTAAACAAAAATTCTTTGCAGTTGCGTGCAAATATGTGGCTCTTAAATGACTCTTTCTGCTGTCCGATGAAGAAGGGGATCACAGGGTGTGATCAGCAGTGGAGGGGGGTGCTGTTTACATGAAGCCTCCCATGAACTCTGTGAGCAAATTCAAGCTCGTTACTGTACGTATAAATGAAAAAGTGTGATGAAAGTATCAATCTCATCACGCTAGTATCAATACTTCACCTTGGTATCAATACTCAGATCGATCCACCCATCTCTACCCTGCAGTAATTGTGAAATCATTGCATGTAAATAAAATAGGAATTAATTAATAAAAGCTGTTAAAGCCTCACTTCAATAAAAATAGTGTTTTTTTCAACATGTTCTTGCAGCATTTTTCTCATGACAGATGACATATATAAATAAATAAAAACAATAAAAAATGTGTTTTTGAGTATTTCTTTATTCAAAAAGTGGTGAATCAGAAGCAGACAAAAATGCCAATTGAAAAAAATAGTTGTGACATAGAAACTACAATCACTAAGCCACAAGCTCCCTGCTCCAATGCATCCATTTGCAGACAAAGAGATCCATGTAGATCTTCCTTTTCCTCATCTGAGCTGGAATCTGGATCTGCTCTTTTTGGGGTTTTTTTACCGCTAATGTTAGGTTGGTGTTGTGAGGAGCTGAAAGCTAGCGGGAGAGAATGTAAACAAAGGCGTGATGGGAAGTAAAGGCTACCTCACTCTTTGCCAACAGTCCTGCCCATATATCAAAGGTAAATTTCAAATGAGCTACTGCCAATCTGCAGAAATTATGTCCTCGAAAGGTTTTTTTGTTTTGTTTTCTTTTAGCTGAAAACTGCATAATCACAATTTAAAAAAAAACCTGGGAACCATTTGAAAATACACCTCAAGAGGATTGGAGTAGGACTTTAAACCAACATCAACCTGTGAAATCTTTTTTAGATTGCTGTCAATATCAAAAAAATATATTTTCATTAATGTGTAATTTTATTGCTCAATCTCTTTTTTGAGTTATGTTTTTTATGAAAATGGTTTAACATTTGCTTAAACCTTGTTTGTGTAAATGCTAAAATGAATTGGTATGTTAAATAATCCAAATGTTCCAACATTAAGATATTAATCTATTTTAAACTACGCCATCCTATATATTTTTTTATTTATTTTGGTGTTCAATCATACAGAATAACAGACTAAAAATGGTTTAGTCACACATTGTTGATGAGGAACAACATTTTTTGTAGTGTTTTGTTCCAAGGTGGTTTTTCTTGGTAGAGCATATGAAGATGCAACAAGCTTCAGGAGCTCCTTGAATCCCTCATCTTTAACGGCTGACAGTCTTTGGTGACCATCTTCACCACAGCCTCATCCATTGCTTGTTAGGAACTGCAAGCCAAGAACAAATCTTTAGTTTAAAGCTTTATAAAGAACTGTAACAATATTGCAGAGTCAAAAAAAAGCCTTTTGTGTGTAATAAACTATTATTTAAAATTTAACATTTTTTAAAGATACTCATAAGAGGATTTGCATATTCTTCATTGCCATGTTGAGCTCTATAAAGCCTCAGCATGGATGAAGTGCTCTTATTGATGTGAGATAGCCCTGTGGAGTTGACACATCACTTATGTCTTCAATAAAATAAAGTTCATTTATCTGAAAACAATTCAAACTTCATACAGAAAGAATGTTGCAGTCAAAAACTAAATGTAAACAATGCCCAATGGAAAAAAAAAACAAAACTTTTATTTGCCGTCCAAAGATCATAATTATTCCAGATTGGGGAAAACGTTTCATTGGAACGATCCATGAAGTCAGAAGTTCAACACAATTTCATCTCCATTCAACAAATCCACAACACTAGGCTGAACATAGCGACACAATTGGAACAGATCATCCAAACGACACCTGTCCTGTATCGGTCACATGACTTTTTCTTAAATCGATGCACACACCAATACAGGGTTTCACTTTTGTGGGGTTAACACAATGCTGATGCACCGGAGTTGCTTGTCCCATCACTACTAAATTGTGCTGGCTATGTGTGTATAGGTGCAGTTATCATGTAGTCCAGAGTGTGTGGGGGAGTCTTAGCAGGAGAGCTTAGAACACCAGATGATGATTTTCCATCACATTTCAGAGATGCACGTTGACTTTATATGCAACATCTCACTTTGTGCCTCTTTCTCTTTTTTTCCAGAAAAAAGATAACCCCAAAGCGCGGTGCCTGTTTGCAGAACAAGGAAAGGAGCAGCAAAAACACTGCACAGCCAGACATCATGCAAGGAGAAACCTTCCCACGATGCACAGTGCTGAAATGTTAAGTCTGGAGAGCGAGAGGGTCAGATCAAACCAGCAGACTGTTTACGTCAGAGGCTATCATAAGAGCTGCCTGACAAAAGACTCAGCATCAGCCTGTGTTGAGGTTAAGGTCCCTTTCAATCACAACCCAGGCAAGACACGTTAACGGATCTGTCGTTTTTATCAGGTTCAGCAATCCTGAAAGAATTCGGCATGGAGTGGTCACTAGAGAGCATTAGAGAGATGGTTGCTGGAGGGATGCAGTCTGTGAGGGAATGTGAGATCTGTGCTCTTTCCATTGCCATGTGTGTTCTGCTACTGTTTATGTGGTACTGCTACAGAGTGGGCCAAGAGCACGGCTCCAGCCCACTGCGTGGGAGGTATCTTGTGGGGCCTGGCCGGATTGGAGGGGTGGTGGGGGGGTTCATGAGCTCAGACTGCCGTAACAGGGAAAAAGGAAAGCGTGGATCAATGCTGGAGGAGCAGAATGGCTTTGCTTTTTGCCAGTCATCAGAGTGCTTTCGCTGTACCAGTGCCGGCGAGAGTCTGAACCAGAGGCTCTACCACAGTCTGCAGGATTATGCCAAGCGCTATACCTGGTCAGGTATGGGCAGGGTTCACAAAGGAGTCCGTGACCAAGGCAGATACCTTAACAGCCGACCAACTATTCAGCGTCCCGAGGTCTTCTTCCTCCCCGATCTGCCGTCTGCTCCTTTCTTTTCCAGAGAAGTTCAAAGACATGATGTGGAGCTGTTGGAACAGAGCTTCCCTGCCCTTCTTGCTGAGTTTGAAAGCATCTACCACCAGCCTCCAGCTCGCGGTGGCTCCTCCCTCCCACCAGGGTGGAAAGCTAATAACACCCCTCGTGGGCAGTGGTGGACCTACTACCTGGTCAACCAAGGTACCCCTTTGGTCTTGAATGTCAGGAGATGTCCGCGGGCATGGCGGGTCCTGGGCCAGCTGCGCACCTTCATTGCCAACAACGTATTTGGAAACGCCTGCTTCTCTGTGCTGACACCCGGAGCTCTTATTACGGAGCACTATGGTCCCACAAATGTCAGGTTGCGCTGCCACCTGGGTAAGAGAATTAAATGAACCACAAATGAAGATGCTCAGTGAATTTAACCAAAACAACAGAAGGATTTCTTGAGTAATGCCTGAAATGCACCTTATGCTAACATTTGTTATTGCTTTGACTGCACCTGAGCTTTAGATATATTTCCATCTGTACTGAATTCACTGATAAAAGTTAGGGTGTATCCAGACTAGGGTTGTGCCGATGCATCGTCCATCGTGATGGGTGACTGACATCCCGATGGAGAGATCACAGTTGTGATGCCACGCCCCCGCCACGTTGCGAGTCAACACCATAAGCCGCGGTTACATGTACAAAATATCTTGATGGGATCAATGGTCGGATTAGAATCCAACCGTGTACATGGGCCCAAAAAAATGTTTTCAGAATATAAAAACGTTCGCTAAGGTCACACTTTCCGTCGGAATAAATCATTCGCACATGCGGTTTGAAAACCGGAAGGATATAAATTCCGCCGAGCGGCTTTTTATTTTTCAAACTTTATTGAATGTAACAATTCAATACAAAACAATGTTAAACAGCGCCGAGCGGCTATATATATTGACATGTCAGCTCGGTAAAATACGAGATGATCTTCTAAACGTGCTTTTAATAATGTTACGGTTCTTATGAAACACCTGTTCGCTCATCATTTGAATTTTAATCCGTGTGGTCAGTGCTTTTTCTGAACGGAGCCAGGATTAGCAGTATGCTAACACGGGCTAACAACATTAGCTTTGGGTGGCGCTGCATCCTGTGAATAACATCAGCCTTTATTTAGTCGGGACACGACTGGAAACACAAATCCACGTGATTGTTTGAATGTTTTCTAAGGACTGAGCGACATTTCTGCTTTGAAGCTCAAACCGCTGTGTGTCTGCTGACGATCCGAGCTATGCTCAGACACACACTTTTAGACCCGGTTCTGAGTTCGGTTGCTTGTACCCCTAGAGCTGCGGGACGGATCGCAGTCTTAAATCTCCCACACGTACCGCTCATGTACCCCCCCCCCTCCCATCAAACACAAAGCTGTAAATCCGCACTCCGCCGGTCCACTTCGCTAGTTAACTGCGGGAGCAGACTACACTTCTTTTCTATTTTGTTTGTTACTTTTTTTGTTAAAGTCACGTCCCTCAGTTTATACTGGATCATCGCGGATTAGTCATTAGTTGGAAAATAAAATGAAAAAAGCAAAATAACGAATAGCAGTTATATAAGAACGAAAAATGCAAAAATACCCCCCCCCCCCGACGATGTCATCGTCCATCCCGATGGTTGACAGCAAACATCGTCAACGGCCAATTTAAGGGACATCGCCCAACCCTAATCCAGACTGGAAAAATCGTTCTGGACCCAGTCCACTTAATTTGCGTTTGGCTGTATTCAGACTGCCATGAAGCAGACTTTCCTGATCCAAACTAAAGCTGGTAGATAAAACCACATGACTAAAGATCTCTTCACTCATTTGTCAGGAATTACGACGGCGGAACGTAGCAACTAGAGGCAGAAAATATGGAAGTCTTGCGCTTTGCAGATCTTGTCGGGATAGTTCATTCAAACTTTATATTTCGCTCACAAATTTTAAACGTCTGTATCAACGCCAATCTCAACAGTTTTTACTCGCTTTTTTGGTGCGGTGGAGGCATGCTTTAGGGTGGTTACTGGCAACAACATGTCTAAGAACGTTCACTGATAAGTATTTATGACTTAGATTAAAACATGTGAGAAAAAACAGGGAGAAGCAATGTGAGCAATTGGTATCAAGTTAAAAGTTTTAATGAGCCTGTATTCATCCCACTACATTTCAAGGAGTTGCTGTGTCTCATTGTTGTGGTGTAATGGCATTGTTTTAAGAGAATTCTGTTAAGGAACTACGAGGTAGTATTTAGGATGACATCACAGCAGCACTGGGCGTGCTGCGAATCGAGACACAGAAAAGCGTGCAAGACTCATTTTCAGCTGTGTTAAAACAAAACGTTCCAAAAAGTAAGGAGTTGGACCCCTTTTTCCTCTTTGATAACATGACAATCGTTGCTTTATATTTTTCCGCGGCTCATCAGTTGCTGCATTCTTACCCTGTTTATATCCCATGACCACTGGTTACGGTGGCCGTTTGGTTTAGTTGTTCCACTCCGGGAACGGATTGTATTCAGACCGAGGAGTCTCAGAGCAAACCGAAGCTTAGTCTAATTGGAAACAAACCAAGACCACCTCGAAAGATGGGTCAGAGAGCAGTTATAGATCCCTGACTAGGGTCCACTTGGGTGTATTCATTCCAGATGTTATGAACCACAGCCACAATTTAATCAACTTGCTAGTTATGCAGGTCATTTGAGATGCCTGTGTCTTGACCTGGAATGACCAAAATATTGTTTTGAATCTTTTTCTGCTAGGTCTCAGAGTACCACCATCCTGCGAGCTTGTAGTCGGCGGAGAGCCGCAGTGCTGGTCTGAGGGCAGCTGTCTGCTTTTTGACGACTCGTTTCTCCACAGAGCCTTTCATGAGGGTAAGACAGGATTAACATGTTATGGGGTTTGTTTTTGTTTTCTACATGGAGTTGAATTGATTTGAAGCAGTGCAATAATATCCAATGATATTGAAAATCAATCAGCAAAAGTCAGAATGTCATCCTATTTGAGTGATTAATGTTTCTGCTTTTTGTGGATGCAGGTAACCTGGAGGACGGCCCCAGAGTGGTTTTCATGGTGGATCTGTGGCATCCCAATGTAGCGGCTGCTGAGAGACAAGCCTTAGACTATATTTTCACTCCAGGCCGTTTAGATGACAAAGAGGGAAAATGAGTGAAACAGGTGGCAATAAGGGAAGTGTGTTGGTCGGGGAGGAACTTTACTTAGTGGGTCCTGGTTGCGGAGTGTGAAACAGAAAGGGCTGGTACAGTGGGCGAGGCAGTTGTCCCACTGCGCTCATTGACCCATTTTGACGAGCTTCTATGACCGTTCATGTGAAGCTGAAACTCTAAACTCAGACATTGATCGGATTCATTCTGCATTCTACAACCAAGACATTCTTGCAGATCGGCTTTCACCTACAATGTGTACATAGAGTCCAATTTAAACAATATTGAAGGCAAATGACTGAACATTGGGCCTCTTTTATCTACTGTAGTTTCCCATGTGTTGCAGTGTAAAACAAGTACGGGTTAATGGCCAAGGACGCCATGGAAGCCTGAACCATCCAACGCAAGGCGGAGGATGGTTCAGGTTGAATCCGAGAAGTGCGTTAATTCTGATAATGCACACTCCCAATTATGCCATGGTCACTTACAAAAGAAATAAATATTTAATCAGTTTTTAGTACTATTCTTGGTATTTTTTCGGTTTGGATCGCTTTTTCACAAAAAGCAGACTATTTGTTACGTTGTGTGCGGCATTGTCACGTTTACATGACCAATCACCACTATAGGTTAAATAAAGCATCCGTTCAGGGAGAAAGTTCCTCTCTTGCCGCTTGTTTTTGTCCAGAAAAAAAATCAAAAGTTTCTTTTAAAGAAGCCAGTTATGTAGAACATTTAAGCTATGCGACCACAACTTATTTTTAGGCGTTTTTTCACTGTGCATTATAACTTTTTAATGTTAACCCAGCAGCCAATCAGAATCGATAATTCCCTCACACCATGGTATGAGCCGTAATAATAAGGCACTTCTAAAATGCAAAATCAAATTTCTTGGCAACAGGAATGTAGGGATATGCCTTGTCAGACTGTTACTATTATACATTCTCCTGCTGATCTACTCACAAACTCAAATAATGAACAAAAAGGACCTTGCAGGAAACCGGTCCCATGTCAAGGAGGGATTTTCTGCAGCTCTTTGCTGTATTTTTTATTCCTAACAGACAATATCTCATTTTCTAACTGTACACTACCACTGGGTTTTGTTTTGTTTTTTTCTGGCTTTTTGTGTAACCTCCTGGATAAAGCTCAGTGTCAATCTGTGGTGCAAATTCAGGCTACCCGTACCTGTTTGGGTCTAGAGGTGTTTTCATGCAGGAGTTGCTGGGATCACAACTGTGTTATCTAAGAGAAATATTCTTAGGCTCAATTGTGTGTGATATCAGCCAGGATAATGTGTTTACATGGAGTCACTGGCCACAGCCTTAGCTGCTGATTTTTAATAGTGACTTAAATATACAACCGTTCAATCACACGGGAGTAGTTCATTGCATTTGCTCATGTAGGCATGATTAAGGCGACCTGTACCAGTCCAGACAAGTTTTTTTGTGTAAAAGAGTAATTTTAAGTCAATGTGAAACTATAGATTTACTGAGATTTTCACATGTTATGCTGGAGTTTATAGAAAATGTTTAGCTGTTTAAATAAACCTTTAGTTTTCTGGGGGCAAATCAAGGTATGAAGAATGTTTCTAACCAAATCCCACAGCAGAAGTCCACTGCTGTTGCCAGGTCTGTAAGATCAAGAGACAGACTAAAATTCACATGAATTTGCCAGAAAAAGACAAGACTGAAAAAACATGGTCTGATTTATATCTGTTCTGTGACAAATAGAGAACAGAGCAGAAATGCGACATGATAGATATGAAAGTCCCCTGTTGTACACAACAAAACGTTTTTTTTTTGCTTTGAACTTCAGAAGATTATCCGTGTTGACATAATTAGAAGCACTGAGTTGCAGCCATGGGACAAGCTAATTATTTTCCTCAATATTTGAGGTATAACAAAAATCGTAACTGTGTAAAAAATTTCAAAGTTCCAGTTTAGTCTGACTGGAATTACTCTTTGGCTGCTTTAGATGTCCTTCCTGTAGAATGTTTTTTTTTTCCTTTCAACATTAAACTCAACCCTGTACGAGACAATCTTAGTACTCTTTCACCTTGTCTTCCTCTCCAACGCTGTTGGTTTCCACCCCCTTCTAATCCTTCTCCAGTTTTGCCATGTCCTCTCAGGCCTCAGAGAACTCCCCCACATACTAGTGCACCAAAGTCCTCATGGCGTACACTGAGTTCAAATATGTGGTCCAAGCAGGCCTCGGCAATGGTGATGATGTTGCTGAGCATGCAGACGGCTCTACAGTGGGGGGCTGGTATTTGATGTCTGCTTGAACCCTGTTGGACACTAGTCCACAAACTGGATTCTGCACCTGGTCTTGATGGTGGCAATGACAGAATTGACGTCTTAAGGCACCGTGTCTCCACGGTACAGGAGATAGCAAGCCATGTACTTGCTGTGGCGAAGATCGCACTTTATC
Organism: Oryzias sinensis; assembly: GCA_037389245.1. NCBI lineage: Eukaryota > Metazoa > Chordata > Actinopteri > Beloniformes > Adrianichthyidae > Oryzias > Oryzias sinensis. Next base: position 20,403,073 of record CM074495.1, read on the forward strand.
ATCTAATTGGCTGGTTTGCTGTAGGCGTTTGTGATGTCTGGCCCTGTTAGCTGCTAATAGGATGCCTTCCCTGCAGAGATCACAGAGGCAGAGGCGGTCAGAGGGAAGTGGATCCAAGGGTAAGGAACTATGTTGGTCTGGAACTCCCTCAGGTCTACGTTTAAGGCGCCATCAAATCCCAGGAAGGCAGTAATAGAGGACAAAATTTGCCCTATCTGCCAGTTCAGGTTGGTGTAGTTAGGATGATCAATGTCCAGGTTCCTGCACTAGATGTAGATGGCCTCAGCCACCATGAAAGCACAGTCGGACTGCTCTAGGGTGGTGTGGGCGGTCAGAATGGAGTTGCAGGGTTCCACCACCGCGGTGGACATCTGAGGAGCCAGATATATGGCAAACTTCAGCTTTGACTTCTTGTCCTAGTGAACAGGAAGGCCCCCCTATCAGCAGAGAGGTGAAGCTTGTACTGCAAGCATAGTTGGTCGCATCTTCCTCCCCAGTGATCAGATGCTCCAGGTGGAATAGCTGCCGGAAGGTTCCTGTATAGACCTCATCCATGGCCACCGGCTCCAGTCTTACTAAAGAAAATGTTAAAGGAGTCAAACCCCCCCGACCGTCCAGCTGGATGATGTGTTCCAATTAGTAGAGCTTCCACCGTCCATTGCCTATGTGGGCAGGGCACCAGCTTTGCAGACATGCATTGAAATACATTCACGCATATTTTCTTAAAGAACAGTTGGTCCTCTATCGTCCAAAGTTGAAGGATTGGGCTCCAATGGCTGTCTTTAGAATCTTGTGCAGTTTTAATATTTAGGTTCAGAGATGCAGTCTTATTGTAGTAATGATACAGTGCTTAAAACATGTTGAATACCTTGTGTGTTGGATCATCTCTACTGGAAAATAATTTCCAATATGCTACATATAAATGTATGTTCTTGTTTTTTGAGTTTCCATTAAGACAGTTAAGTTGTTTGAAGGGGAATTGGAAAGAATATGATGATATCAATTTATAAGTTTTCCTGTTTGTGATTAATGCAACAGGATTACTCAGTCATTTATCAGACATAATGAGTCTTTAGCTTTTAAAAAAGGCAAACAACAGTGCAAATAATTATGAAAGGGCTTACAAAATTAATAATTTAGTGTTTTATGCTTTTTATGTTGTGATTTGAGTTTGTGGTTTGAATCATTTCCTTTTTTTTTCTTTGCACTCATTTTCATCAGAATTTGTTAAATGAATGAATGAATGGCCTGCCTGCTCACAGATGGTTAATGTTCTGTCAGTGATTGTATTGCTCATTATGTCTTACATAGAAACATTAGCTGTGGTTACATGTGCAAAATATCTTTGAGTGGATCAAAAATCAGATTAGAACTGAACTGTGTACATGGGCCCAGAAAAACTTTATCTGATTACAACAAACATTTACACATGCCACACTTTCGGTTGGAACAAATCATTTTGACATGCGCAGTACTATCTAAAATACCGGAAATGGCAGTAGAAGAAAAAATAGTGAGTTCCGCTGTAAACAAACAAAGCTGTGGCATAGAGCGAGATGATCCTCTAAACGTGCTTTTATTGTTGTTATACAGCGGGGACAATAAGTATTGAACACGTCAACTTTCTCTCAAAAAACATTTTTCTAATCGAGCTATTGACATGAAATTTTCACCAGATGTCGGCATCAACCCAAGTAATGCACACATAGAAAGAAATCCAAACATTTATGTCCATAAATGAAGTTATGTGTAATAAAGTGGAATGGCACAGGGAATAAGTATTGAACACGCTTACTGAAATTTATTTAATACTTAGTGCAAAAGCCTTTGTTGGTGATTACAGCCTCAAGACGCCTCCTGTATGGAGAAACCAGTCGAATACATTGCTCAGGTGTGATTTTGGCCCATTCATCCACACAAACTGCCTTCAAATCTTCAAGGCTCCGGGGGTCTCTTCTGTGAACCCGGATCTTCAGTTCTTTCCAAAGATTTTCAATTGGATTCAAGTCTGGTGATTGACTGGGCCATTCTAGCAGCTTTATTTTCTTTTTCTTCAACCAGTTGAGTGTTACCTTGGCTGTGTGCTTGGGATGATTGTCTTGCTGAAAGATCCACCCTCTTTTCATCTTCAGCAGCCTGGCAGATGACAGCAGATTCTGATCAAGAATGTCACCGATACTTTTCTCGATCATTATTCCTTCCGGCGATATGAAGTCTACCAGCACACATGCTGAAAAACAGCCCCACGCCATGGTCTTCCCACCTCCAAACTTGACTGTGGTATGGTGTTTTGGGAGTGATGTGCAGTATATTTTTCCTCAAGCATGTTGTGTCTTATGACATCGAAGAGTTCAATTTGGTCTCATCTAACCAGAGTATCTTCTCCCAGAATGTCATGGGTTTATCAAAATGTTGTGTTGCAAACTCCAAGCAGACTTCAACATGCTGCTTCTTCAAAAATGGAGTCTTGCGTGGTGTGTGCATGGAGGCCATGGCGGTTGGATTGCATTACTTATTGTTTCTTTGTTTCTTGGTGCCTGCTGACAGGTACAGCGGTGCTCTGAAGCTCTCCACGAGTGGTCCTGGGCTGTTGGAGAACCCTTCTGATGATTGTTCTGACTCCTCTGTCTGAAATCTTGCGAGGAGCACCTGGCGTGGCAGGTTGTAGTAATACGTGTTTTCCACTTCTGGATGATGGCCTACATGGTACTCACTGGAACTTCCAGGAGTTTAGAAATGCGCCTGTAACCAATGCCTTCAGTGTGTTTTGCAACAATAAGGTTGCGTAGGTCTTTGGACAGCTCTTTGCTTTTACCCATCATGCATGCTTCTTGTCTAACACCTTGCTGGTGAGAAACCTTTTTAAGAGGCATCAATCAGGACTATACCAGCTGATATTACTTTGCATTAATAGGGGGCAGGTTAACCTTCTAAATACTGACAAACTCCAGCTGCTTTCTTGGCTTGCAGACCTTTTACCCCTCCTTTTCTTCATGTGTTCAATACTTACTCCCTGTGCCATTTCACTTTATTACACATAACTTAATTTATGGACGTAAATGTTTGGATTTCTTTCAATGTGTGCATTATGGGGTTCCATGCCGACATCTGAGTGAAAATTTCATGTCAATATTTCGATTAGAAATATATGTTTTGAGAAAATGTTGGCGATGTTCAATACCTATTTTCCCATGTAATTATTAAGTGCCTGTTAAGCTCATAATTTTTTTAAATCTGTGCGGCCAGTGCTTTATTCTTGCCCGAATAAACCCAGTAGAAGCAGGGTTAGAATTAGGCTAATACGTGCCAGTTGTAGTTAAAATCTGTGCGGGCAATGCTGCAATGTCCATCTTGGCTGCGCGTAGATATGTAGGAATAACATCAGCCGTTATTTTGTCAGGACACTTGAGTGTTAACACAAATTCATGATTGTTTGCACAGTTTCTCAGTACTGCCATTTTCTCATTACTGCCATGAGCAACATTCTGCGTATAAAGCCACTCCTCTGCTCGGAGACACAGTTCTCCGGGAGACATGGTTCTCCTGCGTGAGCAGCTCGCTCATGCAGGGCAGCCTGACAGACTGCTGTCCGAAGCATCCTCCAGATGGCACACCTTAACAAAGCAACCTCCCTTGCCCGCAAACACAAAGATACAAAGACATGCCTTGCTTGCGTGGAGCAGCCGGCCGGCCTCCTCTGTAGTGCCACGTGCTTGCTGGTTATGACGAATATCTTATTCGGATCAATGGTAGTTAAAATTCACCCGTGCACATGGGGATCAGAAACCTTTTTCGATTAGAACAAGCGTTCCGCCAAATACGCTGATCCGAATAAATACGTTTGGGCATGCGCAGCAGTGGTAAAAAACCCGGAGAAGAAGAGATCGCCTCGTTGTAAACAGACATGCACAGACTTTAGTGCAGCAGCTCCGTAACACGGCGATCTTCAAGCGTGCTTTTATTAATGTTATGAATGGTATAGGCGCCTGCTCGCTCGCCGTTTATTTAATCCGTGTAGTCATTGCTTTTATGTTGAAGAACGGAGCTGGAAGAGTTAGGACAGGCTAGAAACACGCGCTAACACAACATTAGCCTTGCTTGTGGACACAAAATCAGGACCGTGCAGAGACGCAGTAATCTACATCTTGGCAGTACGTAAATATGTGGGAATAATAGGCCTTTATTTTTGCAGGACAGCTTCCTTTAAAGGCTGAGCAACATTGTTCCTGCTCTGAGACGTTCACACCGCCCCAAACACGGTTCCTCCTGAGTCCTGCAGCCCCTAACCCAGAGTGGCGGGACGGCAAAACAACAAACGCACACGTAACTAAGCATCACTCCCTCCCTTCACACAAAGTTATCTGGCTCCTCTGCTCATGGTCACTGGCACCGGGGCTCGGGTGCCAGTGGAACAACGCTGCTGCGCCTCATACCCCTCTTGAAGGAGGGAGAGGCAGAGAGCCAGCGGGGCGAGAGCGGAGCTGCGCTTTTCACGCGGAATCCGCAGAGCTGGTCCAAAGCTTTCTCTCAGCGAAGCACCGTCTATGCATTAGCGTAGAGCAACGGTGACACATGATCGGAATGACGTTTACATGCTCCACGATCCGGATAAGCGATGCGGTATAACCCACCTATCTCGATCGAAGAATTCTGATCGAGCGAGTCTGATCGGGCGAAGTATTCCGAGCAGTAGCGTTTACTGACATTTTCTTTCCGATCGGCGAATTCTTTCGATTACTTTTGCCCATGTAGCGGCTACTGTCTACGTACGACGTAAGAGCCAGAACAGTTGTGACCCACTATCGGAATAAACTGTTTACATGCACCATGATCGGATCAATATGTGGCATAGCCCACCTATGAATTAAATTTTATTTTTTGACAATTTAGTCTAATCGGGAAAGAGTATTTTGACGGCATTTTACATGACATTTTATTCTGATCGAGCATTTATTCGATTACTTTGGTTCAGAAGTAACTGCAGCTATTGTTGATATTAAAATGCAATAACTAAATTACTGTTTAATTGTACCTAACCTTATCTATGTAATGGTAAATTAGAACAAAATGGTTAAAGTACAGGATACTTGGAATTTAAATGTGATAAGTTTCAATTTCCAAGTGCTGTAATATTTTCTAACCCAGTGATAGTGTTATAAAGAAGTGGAACAAAACCATCCCCCCGCTTATCACTAATGAGGTTGAACAGATTTTATGCGTGCGGTTTAATAATTGAGGTCCAATGTCAGCCGTGGTCAGAATGTTTAGCCACTGACTCTGACTCACAGGTGTTACACTGAATTGTACTCCTCTGAGAAACCAGTGCCATGGTTAAATGGTTTCTTGAACATCTGAAGTGCAAGCTGTAAAGTATGGCACTGAAGATCAAGACACAGTAAACTTCTTGACTCTTGTAATTTGGTTGCAGGTTCAGGTTTGTATTTCATATGTAAAATAACCTAAAAGTGAAGAGAAAAGAAAAAGCGTCTCTGGCTGGTCTGAATGTTTGAAATGATTGTCTTCAATTACTTTAACTATTGTGTTATCTTAATTTCTATCTCAAGTGATTGAAAACCATCAACTATGAATGTCTTCTGACATCAGTGTTATATTCTGTAATGTTTATGAAGTCCACTCTCTGTTGTTGTTTGTGTGATGCTTTTAATTCACCAAGTAATGTTTGATTGCACCATCCATTAGAAAGCCACAAACCCTTTAGTAACTCTTCAGAAAGGTACACACACTGTCAGGAAGTAAAATGAATCTGCTGCTGCTTTGGTTGTCTGATGCAATTCAAAGATCACCCTCCATTCAGTTCTAATGTTTACAAAAGGTGTGGGTTCTCACACTGTTACAACATGAATAACACTGGCCACACACAGAGCTGTCCACCAATAGCTGTTTAAAATTCCCAAAGTATTGGCTTCAGATCACCGGTGGATGATGAGGGCAAGAGTTTGTTTACATTTTGATTAGAGCCTTTTTTTTTCAAATTATGAATTTGAATAGTATTTCTATAAATTTAATAAACTGTCAAGTCTCCTATTTAGGCAATCTGTGTTGGAATTCTTTATTTCCACATCACTGCTTTGAATCTGGATTCTAGAATTTTCTAAAATGTGAACTGCTTTCTGTCGGTGAGCTGCCCAAACATGCGTTTGAAAATGGAAACTGAAAACAAATGTTGTGGTTACAGTATAGAAACAGTGTAACAATGAATCAATTACCACCACGTTTTTGCCTATCTGCAACACTGTAAACAGACACAGTAACACTTGAACTACTTAAGTAAATTCAAGCTCTTTAGTGTATATATTGAAGGACCTCTGAATTGTACACACTTTTCTCCCAGCAGATGAAGCACATCTTATTAGAAGTTTTCAATGAGAATATATATGTGGATACCTTACCATGGAATAATAATAATAAAAAATCTTAAAATGTAAGGAGCGCACTATGTGCTGCCGCAAAAAGTGTTGTTATGTGACTTGATAAAGAAGAGCGTTGGTGAAACAGAATGAGAGCGATAAGGAGGAAGATGCGGATGTGAAAATTTACATCCCTTTAATGGCTCAAAGATGCAGGTATATGTATGATAGAGATAGAAATGCAGCCTGCCAAAGACTACAATGATGAACCACAGTTTAAACTGCAGACTATCAGCTATGCAGAGGCGTGGGAATCGACAACACAAAAAGAATTCAATTCATGTGAATTGTAGTGGAGGAGGCTGAAGCGAACTTTGAAAGATCAAGAAGTACAGCTGACTTTCCACGTGAAATAAGGCTAGGTTGGAAGATCAACTCCGTGCAGCAACTCTATTGAATTACAATAAAGCTGTACATCTTCATCTTTGACTTTTCGTTTTTTCTTTTTTTTTTTTTTTAAAAGGGTTCTCATAACCAAGGTGTTAGACAGAAGCATTGCATGATGGGTAAAGCAAAGAGCTGTCCATAATTATCGCAACCTTATTGTTGCAAAACACTGAAGGCATTGGTTACAGAAGTAGCATTCAACTAGTTCCAGTGCAGTACCATTGGGGCCATCATCCGAATAGGAAAGAACACGGCATTACCATAAACCTGCCACGGCCAGGTGCTTCTCACAAGTTTTCAGACAGAGGAGTCAGAACAATCATCAGAAGGGTTCTCAACAGCCCAGGACCCGCACTCGTGGAAACTGAGAAAGATGGAATCAGCAGATACCGTTGTTTCATAGAAAACAATAAATAATGCAATCCCAACGCGTGTAGCCTCCATGCACGCACACTGTGAGACTCCATTTTTGAAGCATGTTGATTTCGTTTGGGTTTGAAACACAACATTTGGATGACATGACATTCTGGAGAAAGATACTCTGGTCAGATGAGTCAAAATTGAACTCTTAGGATGTCATAAGACACAACATGTTTGGAGGAAAAATGGCACTGCACATCACCCCCAAAACACCATACCAACAGTCAAGTTTGGAGGTGGGAGCATCATGGCATGGGGCTTTTTCAGCATGTGCTACTGGTAGACTTCATATCATTGAAGGAATAATGACTGGAGAAAAGTGTCGAGACATTCTTGATGATCTGCTGTCATCTGCCAGGCTGCACAAGAAGATGAAAGAGGGTCAGATCTTTCAACAAGACAACGATTCCCAAGCACCCAGCCAAGGTAACACTCAACTAGTTGAAGAAAAAAGAAAATAGCTGCTGAATGGCCCAGTCAATCACACAGACTTGGAATCAATTGAAAATCTTTGGAAAGAATTGAAGATGGCTCACAGAAGAGACCCCCGGAACCTTGAAGATTTGAAGGCAGTTTGTGCGGATGAATGGGCCAAAATCACACCTGGGCAATGTATTCCACTGGTTTCTCCATACAGGAGGCGTCTTGAGGCTGGAATCACCAACAAAGGTTTTTGCACTAAGTATTAAATAAATTTCAGTAAGCGTGTTCAATACTTATTCCCTGTGCCATTCCACTTTATTACACATACCTTCATTTATGGACATAAATGTTTGGATTTCTTTCTATTTGTGCATTACTTGGGTTGATGCCGACATCTGGTGAAAATTTCGTGTCAATAGCTCGATTAGAAATAATTTTTGAGAGAAATGTTGACGTGTTCAATACTTATTTTCCCCGCTGTAAAAAAACAGCTGATCTGGATTAAAATGTTAATCAACGACCCAAGACCAAGGTAAGAAAGTGCAGCAGGTTTTTCTTGCTGTAAGTTTTTCTCATGTGAAAATCACTGCATATGTGTATTCGTTAACGTTTCAATCCACTTTACATCCGCCATTATTTTTCTATTTAAGCCTCTAAAAATGAAAGTCCCACCCCACTGCCATTTGACATGCAAATTTGGGCCAGTCAGATCAACCAGAAAGGTTACCGCCCCCAAGTGACAAAACACCCCTTTAACACTGTGCGCAAACCCAGTGAGTGCGCAGGATCGCCGTTCAGTTAGGATTGGCGGGGTTGCTCGGTTACGCGGTTGTAAGGTTCGCTTACTCAGCTCTTCAATCCACTTGCGCAGTTATCTTTGCGCTTGTTCATTTAATGGCAGCCATGAAACAAACAGGTCTGTCCTTTATATTCGTGAACAGATAATCTGCCTCTCAACAGTCTTGAAAGCTCCTGTATTCTATCTTTCGTTTGGCCATTTTTGTGGAGGGTGAAATTAATTTGCCCTATGTGACTGGAGCATGGCTGTCAGTATACAGTATGGTATATACTGTGAGCCAGCTCTAATGCACATTTGATATGATTTCGCAGGCCAATTATAATCACACTGCGGGCCTAAGTTTGACACATTGATGACCCCACCCTTGCATTGACTTGTTCTCCCTGCCATGACAAAGGTGGATAAAGGTGGAAAGATTTCATGTAATCCATGGACACCAGTGAGGTGAGAACTGAAAGACAAGAGGCAGAAATGAAAACAAAAGTTGAAAATACAATAACCATATTTTGTTACAGTTTTGGGTTTGCATTTTTCTTTTTATTCAAGTTTTAAATTTACACATATGTTCTCAAATGAATATTTAGTTTAGATCTACAATTTAATTTTTTTTTAATAAACTATTTCATTTTTCAAATTTTCAATAATTTTGGACAGGTACATTATGGTCTATGTTTTCATGCAAGTCCTGAATTATTAAAGCAAACAATGCGGGTTTTTATATTTTTTATGGAAGAGTTTTCTCTCTGGAAAGCTAAGGACACGCACATATAGGATATTATTTTTTAGAGAATCAGAGCAAATCTTTAATAAATTGAGGACCATTTATATTTCTGATTTAAATTCGGGAGTATGTTTGTGTTATGTCGTTCTTTCCTACGTCACAGCAACGCCATAAAAGAAAAGGGGGGAAAAAAACACATTAATGAACAGGTGACGCGCTCTGCGGCTCCGCCGTCTGGCAGAGTGAATGAAATCCGGCGCAATGAGCACCTCCTTCCCGAAATCTGAATCCACGACCTCCCTCCTGAAGTCTGCGGCAAAGAGACCGACACACCACCCCGAGCGCGCGGCGGAAAGCCATAGGGGGCAATATCACCATCAACACCAGCATCGCCACCGTCCCGCCGAACTCCAAGGCAACGGGAGAACGGAAGAATCCTTCCACACGGCCGACGGTGACGTAAGTGCCCGCAGACCACTGTGCCACCCCTCTGCGGTGGGCGCCTGCCAGGACGGCCACAACTCGACCACGCGGAGCGAGTGCAAATCACGTGCGTGTTCAAACCAAGTCCCTGGTCCGCTGGCGGCGAACAGCGAGGCAGGCCAAGGTGAGGGGGAGCGCTGCAGGACCTCCAAACATCGCCACCATCGCCGCAGGAGGCACCAACGCGAGGACCGAGCTCCGGCTGAAGCGTCCGAACCGCAGCATCCCAGCCGGGGCCACGCGCGCTCCCACCCGGTCCCGAGAGCACCGTCCCTGTCAGATAGCAATGACGACAGGGTCCCGCTGTGTGAGCCTAGGGCCCACAAGGGGAGCCGTCTGACCAAAGGCAGCAGTCCATCCACGTCTTCCTGCTCTCTTGTCCCGCAGTCCAACAGGTCGTCCCGCCGCGCACGGAGGCCGAGCCTGGCTTCATCTGCGTCTGATATCAATCTGAGAACCATCATCAGTTCACTCTTTGGTCAGGTGAGACTCCAAACAAAAACACACCTTCGGCAGGGTTTAGCAGGATTTAGAAGATTGATATTTGAAATTAATTTGAGGAAGACAGTCTGGAAATCCCTGGCAAATTGTGACAGTGTTAGTGTCTTTTAGTACTCCAAGGGGTGGCTAGATATAAAACACATAAAAGGCTTCAGTTTGATCTGAAAGCATCTAAAGCCACCTATGCTTTGCTGTTTTGATCTATGCTGTTGTTCTACCTGCCTAGCAGACAAACAGCTCCCATCACCATTTTTTTCTCCTTATGTAATTTGTAAAATACTGCTTCCTCCTACAGACTGCACTCTATCAGGCAGCTTTCTTTTTGAAGTGGATGTAGGAGAAGTTGGATGTTCCACTAGCAGAGAGGTGGAAGTCTCTGATGTGCAAATGTTTCTTTTGTTGAAGGCACAGGCTTTGTTCTTTTTTTCATCTTCCTGCAGCCCTCCATCAGGAACACTGCATCTATTGTGTTTTTGTGTTTGAAGATGATCAGTGATGCTGGAGGCTCTATTTTTGAGCTGAGGATCTATTTGAGTCCCCTTAAACCATTAGCATAATTTGGGTCTGATGACGAAACATCTATCTGCCAAATCTGATGAGATAATTTTCTCTTTTACATCTTCCAGAGGTCAGATTTTATTTGCTTCCTTGCATGGTACTCACTTTTGAACAGGAAATGATTATCATGAGCTGAACAGGGAATCTTTTAGTCATTGATTAGTTCCGTCATGGAAATGCAGAATTAGTCCTTTGTGGTTTGAAAAGAAACTTCTTCTAGTATTGATAGTATAAAAGCCATCTCTGCAAATAGCCAGTGAGTCAGACTGTGAGCCGCTCTGCGAAAACATTACCGTGACCTCTAAAATGCTCTTTGATTATACACCCACTGTCAATGGCGAGGAGTTCAATCATGGGCAAGAAATGGAAAGCTCCATTTGAGAGCAACATACACACAATACATTAAAAATTGATGCAATTTTTCTTCTATTTGCAACTACCTGTGCACACCTGCAGATGACACTGTCTCTGCAAATGTCAGTTGCTGTTTCGCTGCCTTGTGTGCTTGTGTTTGGTGCCACACAGTGTGTGCAGGTCAGAGTGACCTTGCCATTGCCTGTGAAGGACACACAAACAACCACATGGTGAAAATGTTAAATTCTGCATCAAATGCGTATTAACAAAATGTTGTTTTTTTTAATAAGAAAAAAAAAGCATCAGGTCCTAACATTTTTTTAGAGCGGAGGAGGGTTTTTTTAATGGTCATGGTCACCTCAATATGTGTGCAACCCAGACGGTCTCTCTGGTGGGAAGACTGGAGACAGTTTTGTCAATTTTTTTTATATGCATACTTTGAGTGTAATTTTTGTTTTTTTGTAGTTTGGCTGGTGTGTCAGCAGTGTGCAATATCTTTCAGACATCTCCTCTCCTTTAATAGGCATTATTCCGTTTCCTTCCTTGGTCCACATCCCTCCCTCGTCTGTTTTCTTCCCCTCTCTCCCTCACTCGATGGTGTCCCTACTGTTGCAACAGTCATTTACCTCAGAAGCTCAGTGGACTAAAGTTCCAACATATTTGTCTTGCTTTAGATTTTTATTAGAATCTTTGGTTTCATGGGTCTTGCTAAAAGTAGAGTTTGTCTTCCTCACAACCCAAACTGCAAACCTGGTGGAGAGAAATTCCTTATGGTCGTATTTAATGTCTTTTTTCTCCTTTGGAATGGGAAACTGCTTAGACTGGCCTCTGAGAGCGGTAAGACTTTAAAAAACAAACTTCACACCCTGAAATTTCCTAGACTTTAGTGCTATTTAAAGGTTAATTGTAACATATTACTTTCTTTGCTTTGGACTTAGGATTCAGGTCATTTTTGCACAATTTTTGAAACTCAGTACAGCTAAAAAGATTTAATTCATGCTTCAGTTTGAGTAGATTTATTTTAGATTCAGGCCATGGTGTCATGAGTTTTTGAGAAGGAAGTATAACTTGTTCTTCTCTCCTGCTTTGAGATTCTTAAAGTCCTAATGTAGATTTGATATTGGATTTTGGCAAGCCTCGGCTTCAACAGGAGCCACTTACTAATCAGAGCTCAATGTCCTGTAGGAGAAAATGTGCCTGCAGTGTGAGTCTTAGCGTGCTCCCTACTGCTTTCATTCTCCTTTTTCTGCTTCTGTTTACTCTTTGTCAAACAGTGTATAGGTGTGAGGTGCCAGTCTGTACAAGTGGCAAGTAAACTGTTATGAGTAATGGGTGGAAAGTTGGCAACATGCTGTTTTATACATGTATTTAGGTGATTTTTCCACCATGTTTTCATGTAGACGACATTGTTTTCTTACATAGGCTCTTGTATAACACACAGACATATTGTGCATCGGGCTTTATTTATTAGGGTTTTTTTCCGTAAAATGTAAAGAAAGTGTACACCAACAACTTTTTTTCTCTGCCCACCCATTGGAAGATGGTCCAGGATGCTGAGAGGAGACTGAGGCTGGTGCTGTCATGTGCAGAGATTGCCCAGTCAGGGTATCTTGGGCCCTATCAGGACTCCATTGTTTCCATGACACAAAACTGCGTTCTCGTGAGCAACCTATTGGGACAAACCTGTGTCTTTCTGAGTAAAGGCATGGCAAAGTGCATGCAGGCTGTACGTAAGTCTGAACAAACACGGTTTTTATCTGTGTTCAAAAATAACCACAGTATTGTGATCATTATCCTGTCACATTAGATGAGTGCTCTCTACTTTTCAGGCGTATAAAAGCCCAGATTTAGACAGTCCACCTTTTACTTTGTCCTTCTGACTCTCATAAACACATAAACTATTATCACCACTGTTTTCCCAGATAAATATCCTTCAATTCTCCGCTTTTAGGAACCCACACACCAGTGACAACAAAGCTCTAAAGCAAGGTGCACACCTGCCATTTATGGTCTAGTGTTTAAAAAGAAACTAATGGAGAGAAAATGACTGACAGATTTGTAACTACTTGAATATTTGCTGACAATAAAGCTGTAACCTGCATAAATTGGCTATGTACAAAGTCAGGAGTTATAGAGCTCCTGTCTAAGCTTTTTATTCCAAAAAACTGTGATGTCACAAATAAATTAGGATATGATGTGATTGAGATTTTCTTCTCATCAAGGGTCAGAAACACTCACCCCGCTATTTTCATTCTTTGTGTAAATAAAAGACAAATAGCCATCTACAAAGCCTTTCAGGTCTGAATGCCAGAATCAAGTCATCATTAATAGAACATTTAGCCATCTGTTTTGCATTATGTTAGTTTTACACAGAATAAGCACAAAGAGCTCTTATGAGTCCTTGATTTGTTGCGCTAGAACACATCAGTCTCGAATTTATTATTTAACAAGAAAAAACTTCCTATGTCTCCACGATGGCTTGAATATGTCTGAAAAACTGTCAGTGACTGCTGATGTGGGATGAGCTGGCAGTGATTGACTGACAGAAGAAGCGCTGAAGGTCCTCTGCAAACGTTGGTTGTTTTGGGCGCATGCCGTTTCGGTCAGTGATTCTGTTCAGACGTCAGCGCTTTGTGTTTAGACTTCTCTCTTCGTCTACTGTTAACCCCTGGTGGCTCTGGAGTGTGTCTGCCTCTTTCTGTCCTTTAAAGGTTGCATTCATTATAAACAAGAAGCAGAAAAAATGTATATGTAAGTGCTAGTAATGTTCTGTCCTGCTTGATAGTGATCAGTATTTTCTTTAAGAGCACATCAATATGGGTGGTAGTTTTACCCAACTGTTATTTCGCTGCAGCTCATTAAAATGTGTAGATTTAGATTTGGGCACCACTTAAGTCAAGGGTTAAGGATAGCTTTCAGTGGAAAGCTTACATGAAGCTCATAAGCTTGTTCTAAAAGCTGAAATTGAGTTTTTATACTGATCACTAATAGTATTTCTTTACAGGATAGAGAGCTGCGACCAGAAGAAATGGATGGTAAGATGCTCTTCACTTTAAACTCAATCCAATGTGTTTTGAAAATAATAAAGCAAAGTAAACACCATTTTAGAATAAATCCAGCTATAAATGAAGACATATAATTCATGCGTTGATATACATGCTATTTTTACAGAACTGCGAGATGCTTTCAAAGAGTTTGACAAAGACAAGGATGGTTTTATCAGCTGCAAAGATCTAGGAAACTGTATGAGGACCATGGGATACATGCCTACTGAAATGGAGCTGATAGAGCTGAGTCAACAGATAAACATGAACTGTAGGCATATCTTCATTTGACATTTACATGACTGTTTGGAGTAAATGATTTCAAGTTTGAAGTTTTATTATTTGTCTTTAGTGGGAGGTCATGTGGATTTTGACGATTTTGTGGAATTGATGGGTCCCAAACTCCTTGCTGAAACTGCCGACATGATTGGCATTAAGGAGTTGAAAGATGCTTTTCGAGAGGTAAGAGTTTAAATGCTGATTTTTGTTGTGTGTATTTTTTTATTCTTTATTTCTGTTGTGTGCTGTTCTTAGTTTGACACAAATGGAGATGGAGCCATAAGCACATCTGAGCTCCGAGATGCAATGAGGAAACTGTTGGGCCAGCAAGTAAGAACTGGGCTAAACTAAGACTTGATGGCTCAAAACTGCACGCATGTTTCCTGACCTTGTTCATTTGTTTGTTATGCAGGTTGGTCTAAAAGAAGTAGAGGACATCCTGAGGGACGTGGATTTGAACGGTGACGGACTTGTTGACTTTGAAGGTAAAATATCTTTCACAAAGCACTCGTCAAAGCGCACTGTCGAGTGTTGAGCAGCAGTATTTAATGCTCCTTATCTCTTCTTACAGAGTTCGTACGAATGATGTCTCGCTGAGATCATACAAATGATCAGCACTGAATGTGAAGCTATGTCCTTTTTTCCTCCCGACCACATAGAAGCAGGGACATGCCGAAACCCTCTGAGCCATTTAGATCTAAACCACACTGGAATTAAAACTATTTGAAGCAAAGAATCACCTCACTCTTTCAATCAATAAGTGTTCTTCCAGAAAACAGAAGTCTCGTTTGGACTGAGGCGGAGTTTGCTGTAGCATAGCTCATAATTGCCTAAAATGTGTTTTTCTTTTCTTTTTTGCACTTTAATTGTCACCAAATAAGTCTCCATCTGACTAGCTCATGTCCTGTCTCATCATGTGTGAAGCACCTCCAAATGTCGCCTTCGATGTTCAGTAACATCAGAATCAGACTCGATGCTGAAAGGATGTCAAACAATCAGCTCTGTTGAATGTTTCTGTAAGAATCCACTTCCTATGCATTGTATAAGAAGTTGTATGTACCTTTGCATAATATTGGTGCTCCACCAACAGTCATGTGGTAGATTCAGATCTGTATGTAACTGTACGTTTTCACTGTGCAGGTCCAGTTAATCAAAACAGTCACTGTCTGAGATGCAGCAAAGATCTCTTTTATATGCCTTGCATACAGTCAGGACCATAAATATTTGGGCAGAGACGTTTTTTTCTAATTTAATTTCTGTACATTACCACAGTGAATTTTAAATAAAACAACTCAGATGCCATTGAAGTGCAGACTATCAGCTTTTATTCCATGAGCTGAACAAAAAGATTGCATAAAAATGTGAAAAACTAAATCATTTTTGATATACAATCCTTTCATTTCATGGGCTCGTAAGTAATTGGACTAATGAAATAACTCAAAACAAAATGGTCATTACTAAGATTTGGTTGAAAGCCCTTGTTGGCGATGACAGCCTGAAGTCTTGAACTCATGGACAACACCATATGCTGGGGTTTCTCTTCTCTTTCTGGATGCTCTGCCAGGCCTTTAGTGCAGCATCTTTCAGTTGCTGTTTGTTTGTGGGCCTTTCTGTCTGAAGCAGGGGTGTCAAACATACGGCCCGCGGACCGTATCCGGCCCGCCATGTGTTTAAGTCCGGCCCACACATGAAGAGTCAAAATCATAAGGATGGTTCAAAAAGAAAGCAAGTTTCTAGTCCATTCCTTTGGCGAGTTGTGATTGTTTTTAAAGAAATAACCGAAATGCGCAATTCCGCCACTAGGGGAAGCAAAGGAAAGGCAGCTCTGTGTCTGGATAAGATGCACCTTGGTTCCCTATGAGCCTTACCGCTGTTATCTTGCTATAAGGATGATCAGTAGTGACACCCTAATGACCAAAATGTTGTCAAAAAGTGAAGTGGACTGAAGAGATCTCAAGGAAAAATTGAGTGTTTTTTTTTTCTTTCACGAAGCTGAATGCAAAACCCCCATGCTTGGTATGTCGTCAACAGGTTGCAGTATTCAAAGAATATAACATTCAGCACCACTAAGAGACTCACCATAAAGAAAAGTTTATGGATTGCTTCAGTCAGACGTAAAATATTCAGTCTGTATAAAATTAAATAGACCAAGTTTTTTTTAATTGAAATTAATTTTATTCGAGATTCATTGGCCCCAAGTGATTAGGCTACCATGTTGGTTGAGGCATTTTTTCAAATTGAGTAAAAAAAACTAAAACAAAGCTGTTATTTTGCTTTTATGTTATGGTCCGGCCCACTTGAGATCAGACGGGCTGAATGTGGCCCCCAAACCAAAATGAGTTTGACACCCCTGGTCTAAAGTTTAGTCTTGAACAAGTGAAATCCATGCTCAAATGGGTTAAGATCAGGTGACTGACTTGGCCATTCAAGAATATTCCACTTCTTTGCTTTAATAAACTCCTGAGTTGCTTTGGCTGTATGTTTTGGGTCGTTATCCATCTGTATTATGAAACGACGCCCAATCAGTTTGGCTGCATTCACCTGGATCTACGCAGACAGTATGTCACTGAACAGCTCAGAATTCATTGGGCTGCTTCTGTCCTGTGTCACATCATCAATAAACGCTAGTATCCCAGTGCCACTAGCAGCCATGCATGCCCAGGCCATCACAGTCTCCACAGTGTTTTACTGATAATGTAGTGTGCTTTGGATCAGGAGCTTCTCCACGCCTTCTCCATACGTTTCTCTTGCCATCATTCTGGTACAGGTTGATTTTGGTTTCATCTGTCCAAAGAATGTTTTCCAGAACTCACCTGGCTTTTTTAGATGCTTTTTAGCAAAGTCCAATCTAGCTTTCCTATTCTTGAGGCTTATGAGTGGCTTGCATCTTGCAGTGTACCTTCTGTATCTACTTTCATGCAGTCTTCTTTTTATGGTAGACTTGGATATTTATACGCCTACCTCCTGGAGAGTGTTGTTCACTTGGTTGGCTGTTGTGAACAGGTTCCTCTTCACCATGGAAATGATTCTGCGATCATCCACTACTGTTGTCTTCCGTGGAGGTCTTTTTGCGTTGCCGAGTTCACCAGTGCTTTCTTTCTTTCTCAGGGCGTACCACACTGTTGATTTTGCCACTCCTAATTCTGTAGCAATTTCTCGCATGTTTTTTTTTTTTTTTTTTTCTCAGCTTAATAATGGCTCCTTTCACCTGCATTGAGAGCTCCTTTGACCGCATGTTGTCTGTTCACAGCAAAATCTTCAAAATGCAAGCACAAGTCCTGTAACCCTTGTGTTATCCTTCACATTTTCACATTGGGAGTTGGGTCATCTAGACCCACTAGACAGTGCGCTGAACCTTTTTTCTTCAATGATTTGTGAGCCTCACTGATGTCCATGGATTACATGAAATCTTTCCACCTTAATCCACCTTTGTCATGGTAGGGAGAACACGTCAATGTAACGGTGGGGTTATCTAAGATAGCACAAGGGCTAATCAACTCCAGGCCTTTTATCTGTTTCACTCATAATGACATAACAAGGGAATTGCCCACACCTACCCATGCAATAGCATGGAAGTCAATTGTCCAATTACCCATGAAGCCCATGAAATGAAGGGATTGTGTTTAAAAAATGCTTTAGTTTTTCACATTTTTATCTTTTTGTTCAGCCCATGGAATAAAAGCTGAAAGTCTGCACTTCAATGGCATCTGAGTTGTTTTATTTAAAATTCACTGTGGTAATGTACAGAAACTAAATTAGAAAAAATGTGTCTCTGTCCAAATATTTATGGTCCTGACTGTATGTATTGTCTACTCATGTTTGTACGACAGTGGTACAATCAACATACCTTATAAAATGTGCTGCTCTTGTAAAGTTAAAATAAAGAAAGCCAAGTGCTCATCCACCCAGAGAAGTAGCGGCTTGCAGCAATATGGACCATTTCTAGACTTTAAGTTTTTAAAGGCTCACATGTTTAAATTCAATAAAACTATGGGAGCTGTATTTTTTAATGTCCCAGCATTTACTAGAATGGATTACATGAGTAAACTGTATTTGCAGTTGATCTAACTATGTTGTATTTGTACTGTATGTTACTATCATTGGTTTTGTACGTGTGGTAATGTACCACACGTGTTATTATTTTTGTATGCATGCCAAAGAATGACATTCATTGAACTTCGTATGCACATTTGTACCTTGGTCCAACAAAATATTTCGCCATTGTAGACAAATAAAATATGTTTACATTTGAGCTTTATTTTACTGTTATGTTGGGGGACAAACTTTTGTGTTGTTAAAAGGACAATGTTAAAAAAGAACCTTCATACAATAATGATTTAACTGTAAGCAGTGGCAATTCTAGCTTGAATTTTACCCTGAGAAAACTACTCCACATGGCTTACCCTCTGAAAAAGGTTTATTTTATGTAGCAAAGTTAGGTGGTACTGTATTTGATCTCAAGGATAATGCGTCCAATTTTTATCAGTGATACTTGAAATCTTAAATATAAACTAAAAACTTAACAACAAAAAAAACCTACCATCATTGAGAGCATTAATGATTAAACATGGCCGGATCTTCCAGCATGACAATGATCCCAAACACATCATCTAGGTCAGTGGTCGCCAACCTTTTTCAGGCCTGTATTGGTTTAATCTCAGACAATATTTTCATGGACCAGTCTAGGAAAGTTTTTTTTAAATGAAGTTTGTATTTAATATTTTTAAGATTCCGGATTATAAAAAAACTGTTTTTCAAATGAAAAAGTTACGACAAGGAATTGTGTTTAAAAAACATCTGAAAACATTAGTAGATTTTTTTTTTTACAGATGACAAAGATTCAATAAAACAAAGTTGTTGATTTGTAGAAGTTGTTTCTGATTTGCAAAAAATTCAATAAAAGGAACATTAGTGTTTTTTTGTCCTAAAATATTATTATAACATTAAAACCCAACCAAATCTCAGATCATCTTTCTAGGCAAAAAGATTAATCAATTTATTTTAAACATAAATTCTGATTAACTTTGTTTTTTAACACAGAGGAACATTTGCTGTGCTGACTTTTTTTTTACAGATGCCTGCCTAATTCTGCCTTGCTGTAGGAAAAATTCATAAATGTTCTTTTTACAAGTTTTGTGGTTTTAACTTAGACTTTGTAATGAAGATTTTACCTTTAGCATCAAAGTGGATGCTAACAACCAGACACTAACTTTTCAGCTGCGTCTGACTTTAAGGTGTTATGGATAAATAAAGAAAAATGAAATGACACAACTGACGTAAAACTAGTATTTTCTAAACACAATAACAAACATGCCTATGTCTGAAACTTTATTATCTGCGTTTGTGTAACATTCAGACGTTAGTTGCTGCATATTAGGTAGAGTGAGGAGCATCTGATCAGTAAATCCTTATTTGGAGATGGACTCCTGGTTTTTTCTGTAAATAGTAGCTTTATTTTTCTTTGAACTCAAAGGCTGTTCTTCGGTTTCCTCACACTAACCCTTTCCAAATACGTTTTAGTGTTTGGCTTTTATTAGCTTTTAAGCATTGATCTACCAACTTTGCTGTCCACACAGCTGCTTAAAGTCAGATCATGCATCAAGCCAGACGGATGAAGTAGAATCTGGCAGTTTTCCAAAATAAAACCTCCTTTAGTATCAGAACATAAACATAACAAAAATAATCGAAGTTAGTGTATGCATTTTTTTTCTGTCAGCGGCCCGGTACCAAGTGGCCCACCGACCGACAGTTCACAGCCCAGGGGTTGGGGACCACTGATCTAGACAACGAAGTAGCTGCTGAGTAAAAAGCATGTCAAGGTTCAGCAGTATAGCCAGTCTTTGGACCTCAATCCAACAAAAAATCTGGAGGGAGTTGAAAGTCTGTGTTGCCCCAAAGCATCAAAAAGCATCACAGCCCCTGAGAATATGTACATGGAAAAATGGACCAAAATATGGTACGGTGTGAGCAAACCTGGTAAAGACCTACAAGAAACCTTTAACCTATACCATTGTCAACCAGGCTTACAATGTCTTAAGGTGAACTTTTGTTATTGATCAAATACTTATTTTCTGCACAACCTGTCTCTGGCAGTTCATGTTCATGAACATTACAGACTTCTCTCATCTTTTTCAATGGGGCAACTTGAATACTGGTAATTGGTGACTGACAAATAGTTTTTTTCTCAAACTTGTGTTTTGTCTTTTTGTATTGCTGTTGAACGTTCCTTCCATTGTGTTGGCATTCTGAGGGACTGCAGATGCTAAGTAATTTATTAGTGGGCAGTAGCTCAGGAGGTTGAGCAGGTTGGCCGATGATCCCCCCTCCCCCAGCCAACTGTTGTTGTGTCCATGTACAAGACACTTCACCCTCCCTGCCTCCAGTGTGGCTCCACTCCTGTGTGACTGCGTCTGAATGTCCTGGTGATGGTCAGAAGGGGCATAGGCGTGTACTGGCAGCCACGCCTCGGTCAGTCTGCCCCAGGGCAGCTGTGGCTACATCAGTAGCTTACCATTACAAAGTATTACCCTTATTTCCCTCGGGAGTGATAAAGTATAATTCATTCATTCATGAATGAGTAGTGATGAATATTGTTGCAGCCCTGGAGTGGTGATACTATAAATTCTTTTTTTTATTTAAACTTAATAGTATCACCAGTCCAAGGCTGCTACAATTTCATTGTAATATGTACAGTGATAATAAATGTTTCGGATTCTGATACACATACACATTGTAGGTGCTTTGAGCATCTGAAAAAGTGCTGATAAATAGAATCCATTATTATTATCAGAGTTATTCTAGCTAAATGTGAAATGAACTAAATGAGAATCAGTGTATTTGTCCCAAAATTATATCAAAAAATTAAAGTAGAATTAAATTAAGACTTTTACTCAAGAAAAGTGCAACTAGATGGGTCTTGATTTTCATCTTCTGGTGTGGACAACATATCAGATTTTAAGGACAGCTGCTAAGCGAATGAGGAAATAACACACACAAAAATTCTTCCATCAGTGAAAATTAAACATGGCTGGATCATCCAGCATGACAATAATCCCAAACATATCAGTTCAGTTTCAATTTAACTAGTAGCAGAAACACATGTTTTAAAGATGCCCAAAAGTGCTCTGAAAAAAGTACTGGAGTTTGACATCCAAAAATGTATTTTTTTCTGATTTACCACCTCACCACCTCAATTAAAGTTTACCAGAATAACAACTTGACTGGTTAATCTGTAATTGCATTGTAGGTTGTGCACTCTAAATATACCTAAGAAAAATCATATATTTTTTCCCTAAAAGTAACAGCAGTTGAAGTAAAACTGCAGAGCATGAACATGTTAAAATTAGTTTAATTAAAAGCCTCTCTACTGACAGGAGAAGTCTAGCTCTGTACATAACTTTGTGTTGGGCATCTTTCTCCTCTTATGCTTTCCTTTTGTTCCTAATTGAGAAATGTGATGGTTTAACGCCTTCTTTCATATCTAAAATGAAATTGGTGCTCATATAAATTATAAAGCTCATCTTAATGCTATTATACTTTTGCTTTTGACCCCCAAAACTACGTCTGGCAGGATGCTGCCCTGGGTGATTGCCCACAATGCCAATTCCTTAATCCGCTTGACTGTAAATCTTGAAATTAAAGTGCCCTACCTGCAGCAGTGCAGTAATGTTATTTTTCTTTGAAAAACTCAAATAGGAAACTATGCTTGCTTCCTGTCTGGCCTTTGGTTTCGTGACGGTTAATCTGACAGATTATTCTGACATAAATGGGGTTTCCTGTTTCCAGAAAAATTTATGAAGATACAATCTTTATTTTAAAGACATAAAAACATTTAATCAAGAATATTTATTTCTTACATGATAAAAATAGTTTACAATAATGCAAAACAAAGAATAGCGTGGCAAACTAATATGAAAAGTCAAATTCATAAGCATATTTGTGGCATTTATTTACTTTTGAGAAGGTACATTTTTAAAACGGGTATCAAGAAAACACAAAAGATACAGGGTAGTATTATGAGTTTGTTTGATTTTATTTTATTACTGTGTTTTTTTATTATTTGTCCCGTCCTTGCTGTTCTTGCACTGATGGCGATGCTTAAATCTCATAAGTATGCACATCGACAATAAAGCAAATCTTATCTAATGTATCATTGTATGAGAAGGTAATTTGATTATTATAGGTAAACAATTTCCCTCATGATTATTAATGTCAACCTGTGTCTGGAAAAAGCTTCTAGGAGCAATTTTAGTGTAAACTGGCAAAAATGTGCTTATAAAATCAAGCTGAGAGTTGCAACGTTACTTGTCATCTACAGGGCCGTCGCCGTAGTAACTATCCAGTCATTTTCCAGCACAGCGTGCGCGTTGCGTTGGACCTCTCTGATTGGACAAGAAAAGGACTATACCAAACTGGAAAAGATTAGGGGGTCGTAGCGACTCCTTTCAGAACACGTGTAAGACGCTCTCGTTAAAATATGTTTTAACTTCTTTAATAAATCGTAAATCTAGTGATGATATCATTTACACCGAAATAGTCCACAAATATTAAACATGATTTAATAATATATGTCTATCTATTGCAATGAAAGTTATCTATTGAAAAATAAAACCTATTATTTCGCCCCGCCTGCATCGGTGAATTGAGGTCAAAAAAGAAGAATATTTTCTTATGCAACGTTATTTTTTCATGCCAGTATTTTCAAATTAAAATTGAACTAAATAAAAACATTTTTAAAGTAACAGTAGAAAATACTAAAACTAAAACATTTTTTTCACAATAACCAGGAAGCATTAAATGGATGTGATTCGACATTGTAGCTGTCAATCATCGGTCATTGTAAACGTCACGTTAGGTAGCACTTTAGCTAGCAAAAGAGCAAACGTTAAAATCGAGATTGAATGAATGTCAGTGATAGAGGCTGTGGCCAGCTGCCGCAGAAAGGGAAGTTGTTTTACTCAGTACTCCTTGTGTGTGACACTGACCCAAGCAGAAATACGACTGCTGCACACTGACAAAAAATAGGTTTAAATTGTTGTGGAAGGGAAAGGTAAGAGATACATCTATTTTAGCCGTTCACAGACACACACCAAGAATTTCTGGTTAAGCAGGTACGTTAGCTAGATGGACTACAAAAGCGAAATCGTTAACTACTGCCAGTTCCTCTTTGTCTTCTGTTTTTCTGTGTAGAATTAGAATGTTTTGAATTAGTTCAGCTGGAGTCCGTAAAATATTTATTTAAACATCTGTGTCAAAACTATCGTTACTACTGTTAACGTTAGCACACTGGCTAACTTTAAATATCATGTTTCATGTCACTTACATGCTGGCTAGCTCCTTTTGCTTGCTAACCCCGTGTTCTGTCAATTTCATTCAAAAGGGCTTCGTGTTGGTGTAAACCGACGCTGTCCCTGAGTGTGTGTGTCGGAGCAGACTGCTGTAAGGTGCGAGAATGCAGCGGCTCACGGCGCAGCTTGTCGCCGGTCTGGTCGCAGCGCTTCTGTCGCTGCTGACCAAGCACTGCGTGGCGAACGGCGGGGGCCCCAACCTCGCAGAGCGGGTTATCTGGGCTGTAAATTCCGGCGGTGAAGCACATGTAGACGTACATGGTATTCATTTTAAAAAGGACCCTTTGGAAGGAAAAGTTGGTAAAGGTGAGCATTGGTATTAACAATCAGTTATTATTTTTTTTATTTTTTCATAAGCGTGTCTGTGGCTGGGCTTCAGCTGTCAATTGCAACGATTGGTGTTGGCTAACTTGGAGTAACGTACGTTTCCAGCATAAACCTTTCCATGCATGTCTTCCGCAAGTGACTACAAACTAATGAGGAGTCAGCATTGAGGGCCGCAGCCCCGCCCCTCTTTGCATGTAAAGGAAGTAGGTGATATGATCAAACGGCAGTATTCATTCCTGGCTCAATTTATAAAACATCAATTATTTAAAGACCCACTGCAGTGTAAATCGTGTTTTTAATATCTTTTTGTAACATGTTTCTCATGATGGAGCACAGAAATAAAGAAAAATGGGCCTAAAATTCAATTTGAGTTAAATTTTTAAATTCAACTGGTGAATCAGGAGCAGACCAAAAAGAAAAGCAGTTTAAAATAGCTTTGACGTTGTTGCTGCAATCGGTAGGCCACAAGCTCCCTGCTCTGCTCCATTCTGATGCATCCACCTGCAGACGACCAGTTCCATGTACGTCTTTGTTTTCCTGGCCTGAGCTGGTATCTGGCTCAAAACTGTACAGCTGGACAGCTCCAACATTGCTTGTCATTTTTACTGCGCCGCTAATGTTAGGTTGGGGTTGTGAGTGGGTTTAAGCTAGCAGGAGAGTGTAAACAGATGGATGATGGGAAGTGGGGGCTTGGTTACTCAGTGCCAACTGTCCCACACCCAACCCGGAGGTTAATTTCTAAAGAACTACTAATGCTGAGCAGAAACTATGTCATAGAAAACAGACAGGTTTTTTACTTTGACTAAAAACGGCAAAATCATAATTCAAAGACCACTGGTAACACTTTTTTATAATACATCAAAAGATGATTGGAGTGGATCTATAACCCAATGCTATATTTCGATGAATAGCTGTTTTTTGTTGTATCTATATGTTTTGAACAGCACTTGATGCTGTTTTCCTTCTATAGCATCTGATTATGGTGTACGCCTCCCAATACTACGCTCCAGTCCAGAGGACCAGATTCTGTACCAGACAGAGCGCTACAATGAGGACACTTTTGGTTATGACATTCCCATTCGTGAGGAAGGAAACTATATATTAGTCTTGAAATTTTCAGAGGTCTACTTTGCACAGTCGCAGCAAAAGGTAAGTTTAATTTCCTCTTAAAATGTAAATACTGTAAAAAGCATGTGATTCAAAATTATTCTTATTCATTTACAAGGATGTGGTTTTTTATTGATGTAGCAATTACAATTATATAAATGTAAATATTGTGAAAATGTGTCTCTAGGTGTTTGATGTTCGCCTAAACGGCCATGTGGTGGTAAAAGATCTGGACATCTTTGATCGAGTGGGTCACAGTACTGCTCACGATGAGATAGTGCCCTTCTCCATTAACCGAGGCAAACTGACCGTGCAAGGAGAGGTGTCCACTTTTAATGGCAAGCTCGTTGTGGAGTTTGTAAAGGTGAGTTTAGTTTAATATGCTGGTGTGAGATGCACTGTGCTCTTCATTTAATGATGAATCTTTGCTAATAACATGGAGAGGTTGTTTAATAAAACATCTGTGTAAAGTTTAGATGTTTACTTGTTTGTTGGTCTAACCGGAATAGGTTTTTGCTGAAAATCTATTTAAAAAAAAAAAACTTCTGAAATGTGCTTACCTGAAAGGAAACATAATAATATTAGGGGTGTTTTTATTATTTGATTTTCCTATGTGTTTTTATTTATTTATATAATTTTAGACATTTTTGACTCTTTTTGCACAATTAAAAAAAGTTTTGTCACAGATCTAAACTATACCCATATATAAAGTAAACTATATCCATATATATGATCATATATTACCTTTTGGCACACTAAGGAAATTTTTTTTAATTGTATATGAGTTGCAGGTAATTTTCCTACCCGGAAGTAAGACGACTCGATATCTGAGGCACCGGCCTTCTCTTCTTCTGGGTGCTGCCTATTTCATGAAGTCAACCTAGAGTTGGCCTTAGCAGCATCTCTGCGTTTCGCTCACAAAAACAAACAATATCCAATTTTTTGAAAAGATGGATGTACATATTATGCATATAAAATAAAAGCTTTTTTGCCAATCACCGCTAGCTCTGCGTAGAAAGTGGGTGTTTGTGTTAGCCTGGGGGCGGTGCTGGCTGCACAGACTCTTCCTGAAAGGGGCTGTTCTCACTTTCATACTTGTGAATGTGAGAACCCACTCATTTTTGTGGATTGGGGGCAGGTTTTTTGGAATGCTCAGGAATGCATGAATGGAGCAAATGACTGCTCTGGGTTGTTTTTTGTAAGGATTTAACATTGGTATTAATATTAAGTATTTATCCAAAAACACACTTCATAGGTTAATTGGCTGCTTAAAGTGTGCCTAGGTGTGGATGGGAGTGATTGTGTGTCCTTTGACAGACTGGTGACCTGTCTAATGGATGGATGGAAAAGTAAAATTCACATTTGTTTTTTTAAAATTAACCTACATATATTTGTTAGCAATATATAGAATAGGTTTGTGCAGCAACATGCTTTTTCTTTTTGTGAAATCTGTTTTTTTTAAAGGTATATTTTACTGTTTCCTTTCCAGTTTTTAAAATCCATTCCAGCTCTACCACGTTGCACATAGTTCAAATTTAACCCTTGAACTATCCTTGGCACTTTAACGTGGGGAGTTGGGTCATCTAGACCCACTAGACAGTGCTCTGAACCTTTTTTCTTGAATGATTTGTGATCTTCACTGGTGTCCATGGATTACATGAAATCTTTCCACCTTTATCCACCTTTGTCATGGTAGGGAGAACACGTCAATGTAAGGGTGGGGTCATCTAAGATAGCACAAGGGTTACAGCTAAGCTGCCATGACCCCATTTATTCAAGTTTATATCTACAGGCTGAAAGACTTACTTTTAAGGTGAAAGCATAAAAAAGTCTAAATAATTTGGGTGTAGTAAAAGTTTCCTTACATTAAACTGCATTAAATATGTGGATCTTAAGATGACACCAACTAATCTTTATAAACTCTGTTAACTCTGATTTGCTTCTTTTTTATTTTCAGGGTTATTATGACAACCCCAAGATTTGTGCTCTATATGTGATGAAAGGGACTCTAGGAGGTGAATTGGATTAATTGTTTCTGTGTAATTTTGGTGATGAAGAGCAATCAACCTCTGAATGATACATTTGAGTCTCAGTTTCTTAATGATTTTTAGTAAACTTAACCTGTTTTTTGTTTTTGTTTTTTTACCTCACAGATGTACCAAAACTCCAACCTCACCCTGGCTTGGAGAAGCATGATGAAGGTGAGGACGACGACGATGATGAAAGTGAAGGAGGTGAAGAGGGCGGCAAGAAGCCCGTCTTGTCTCGTTCCAAGAACAGGGTCCAATCAGGCCCCAGAACACCAAATCCTTACGCAGCTGACAACAGCAGCTTAATGTTTCCCATCCTTGTTGCTTTTGGGGTGTTCATCCCAACACTGTTCTGCCTATGTCGGCTGTGAGAATGAAAACAAACAAGCGGAGGGACAGAGAGAAATCGGGGCTTAATGGACACAAGACGATGAAGAGAAAAAGGGAGAAAGTGGGAAAGAAGTTGAGCTGACAACAGCAGCACAGGTAAAAACATACACACAAGAGAGAGGTGAAGAAGGCTTGGGGCAAAAATTGGAACAGCAGAGGATAAAGAGACAAAAAGCCACTGCCAGGTGAAGCAAACGTT
Organism: Oryzias sinensis; assembly: GCA_037389245.1. NCBI lineage: Eukaryota > Metazoa > Chordata > Actinopteri > Beloniformes > Adrianichthyidae > Oryzias > Oryzias sinensis. The sequence continues at coordinate 20,430,870 of CM074495.1, forward strand.
ACCGCTGGAAGATGAGGAGACGCAGTAAGTGTGTGCCGTGAGATTCTGCGACTATTTTGCATCCACCTGCTGACCTTTTTTTTCTTCTTCGTTGTTTTTGAACAATGTTAGTCAATTTTACGCAGAGGTTGGGCAGGATTTATAGATCCCAGTCTTCGTGGAGTAAAGCCACATTTCTGTAGCTCAGAGCTCAGAATTGATGGATATGAACTTAATTTTTTATCCCGGAGAAAGTTTTTTATTACCGCGAGCCCTTCAGATTGAGCGCGGTGGTGTTAAATACAGGTTAAACTGAATAAAAGTCATCAAAGGTAATGGTAAACTCTTTTCCCATTTTACAGCTTCTTCCTTTTTTTCACAATGTAATTGGCCTTTTTATGGATGTGCCATCATTTATCTTCCATAAGAAGCTGAAAGCCCCAGTTGTGCAGCGGGCTGTATAAGCACTGCCCACATTTTCTCCTTTCCATAAATAAAGATTGGATTTATCTAGAAGAATTATCTTTGACATTCTTCCACTTAATAATTTAGGTTGAATAAAAATGTTTAAAATGCTGTGTTTTTCCCTCAAAAGCTGGATACATTTTGAAAATCATGTTTAACCCTGATAGGCTTTAATATTAATAATTGGTGCTTTCTTTTTTAAAATATTTTTTTTACTCATATTGCATGCCTGCCTTTTTTGTGTCACTAAAAGAATGCCTTTTTACTGTGTAAGAAATGGAGAACACAGTGGCCTCTTTATTTAAAAAATTGATTACAGATAAGGTTTTCTGAACTGGACAAAAGTAGTGATATAGGCTCTTTAGGAATTGATAAAAGCAATAGGTTAAAATGTATACATTTTTGGTATGTGAGATTTTTCCTTCAAAAAAAAGTTTTGAGTTATGAATGATTTCAACTACTGAGCCATAAACAGTTTCTCTATATGCAGAAAAGGCTAATTAAAGAAGCACAAAAATGAATTAAAGCTGAAATTTTTATTTACCAAATTTCATCAACTTTTGTTCAGTTCTTCAAATCTTTCAACCATTTTAGTTCGGTTTTCTGACAACATTCATTTTGATTTTGAATCATTTGTAGCTGAATGGAAAGCAGATTTGTTATACGCTTTTGGCTAAGTATTTGTTCACTTTAGCGTTTGTGTGTGAAATTGCCTCCTTAAGTGCTTAGATCTTCTCCAACAAGGACGACTTTGCCTCCACCTGAAACCCTCCTTCACTTCACTTGTTCAGCTGTTTCGACTTGGATAAGAAAAAACAAAAATCCAGGAGCTGTGCGTCTTTCCTAACAACTCTTTTTTTTTTTTTATATACATTTTTTGTCATTCTCAAACGGTTTACGTGATGTCTGCTATGAAATGTCTTTCTTTTGTACACCATCAATTCATTTTGAACTCATGAGCACCTTTCTGTTTTTTGAAAAAAAAAGTTTTGATTTTTAGCACCAAAGTCACCAGTCCGGCTTTTCTACACAGTTGCATGTGTATATACGGTACAGAAACACCATTTTTGTTGCATCAGTTGTCCTTCCATCTGTTTTGTGTCAAAGTTGATGTGTTAGATTTTTTCTCTGAAGACTTGTGGCCTTTCTTTTTGGGGAGAACATGAACATTTTTTTCAAATTTATTTTATTTTTATTATTTTTTTGCAGTCAGCCTCATAAACTGACTGATAAAGTCAAATAAATGAAATTGTGAGACTGAAGTATGTGATCTTCCATTTTATGAAATATAACTTAAATTGGTGAGGGGCTGACCTGATGTTTTATAATTTTTACATTTTTTTCTGCTCAGGATCTCTGTCTTTAAACCGTGATATTTTATTAGTGTGACATTTTGCACTGCTTGATACATTTTAAACTGATTTTTTTCTTATGCTTTTTTCCTCGTCTTTGCTGCCTTGATTTATTGACTAAATTGTGCTTTATCCTAATTGTTTGCCTTGACATTTTTCTTGGAGGTTTATAGTAAAGCAAGACTTTTTGTTTGTTTTTTGATCCTGTCAAAGTTTTCATGGTTATTTATTCCACACATTTTGACTTTTGACGATATAAGATCAAGAATTTTAAATTTAAAAATCAAAACTTATTTACCTTGGCTGTTTCTTAATTTGACATTAAACAGGAAAAAATGCCTTTTTTTTAGATCCATCCTGATTTCAGTTATGCTGCAGTGGGAACTCAAATATTTAAAGTGTGTTTGTGAGTGTGGGTGCTTGTTTTGGTCACTTAAGAACCAAAGAATTGTCCCCATTTCATCAAAGCGTTTTTACAGTGACCAACCATTGTTTTTGAGAGGCCTTTTTTCTATCATATAAAAAAAGAGGCTAATAAACACAATGAATGTCACAAGATTTGGTTAAAAATTATTAAAAGCAAATAAAAGCCAGTGAATCTGTTGTGTATTTAATAGAAATGTATATATAATATTTTTTTTCCTCTAAAAAATAAATTCAAGGCCTATTTGAAGTGGGATGGTGGAACATCCAGGCAGCAAATCACACACTAAAAGACTGTAGAGACATTTGTTGGATAAATAATAGTTCTTCTGGAGCTTGAGGCAGCAGCCGGATTGGGATAAAATTGTAAAACTTTTGATCTTCTGAATCACAAGTGGCATACTGCTGCAAAACGGGGAAATGCTGATTAATACTGTCTTTTTAATAAATGTGCTATTTTATCATAAAATCTGTCTCCTGTTTTTATTATTTTGTTTCTTTTATCTTCATTCCTCTCTAAAGGAAAACAGAAACTGATGGAAGGTTATGAAATGTTTTGGTCAATTTGCTGACATTACAAAAGGTAAGATGTGGGATGCAAACTGATCTGGGGGGTATTCCAGAAAGCAGGTTATGCTAGCTCCCACAGTAAGTTTGAGGCTAAGGAAGTTGATAACCTCAGCTTTCGGTTCCAGAATTGGAGGAATGTTTCGGGATATGTCAAGTTGCCATAGCAACTCATGCTCTGAACATAACCTGGTCTGGAGCAGGTTTAGTTGAAGGTTAGTTTGTTTTGAGAGAGGTGAAGCAGCATGACGTGTCCATTTGAAAATGATTTAGTGGATGAAGAAGCTCAGATAATACTTTTTCCACTGTGAAAGGGTGATAAGACCACATATGGATGTTGGAACAATTAACTTTTTTACATTGTTGATCTAACTTAATTATTTGCTTCAGTTAAGATCATTAAAAAACTTTTTTTAAGTCAGTTTAAAAATAACACGTAGTTTTCAGACAGTTATTTTACTTTCATTCAAATTAATTCAGTCAAGTAGGTGTAACTTTGGTGCTGCTGTTAGATTGGCACCGCAAGGGATTGTGGGATACCATTCCCTTTGCTTATCTGGACGGATTTGGTTTTAAGTGTGGGTTTTTGACCAAATGTGTTTAGTTGTTTAGCTGTTTTACTGTCTTTTACCGTGTTTTGCAGAGTTATTTTGTCCTACTTTGCTTTAATCTCTGCACCATAAGGGAGAAGGAGGGAGAGGATGATGTGTTTATATAGCACCTCTACACCAAGTTCTGTTATAACAATGTTGTAAAATACCTGAAAGGATGCATGTATTCCGTCATTCAACTAACGCAAAGAAAATGAATGAACACAATATGCAAACGCATGTGCTTTGTGTATACTACTTTGTTCTTTTTATTGTTATAAAAATTAGCATATCTGCCTGCTCAAACTTAGACATATGAGAGTTCAAGAATTATAATTTATTAAGATGAAAAAAAATTAAATTGAATTGGAGTAATATGACATTTAGTTAAATAAATATGTAAATTTGAGTTGTATACACTTATTGAGTTTTATGGATGTAATAAATTAGGTTGAATAAATTTAACTCAAGTACTTGTTACCAATAGAAGTAATTTATTTAAGGATGAAAAAATTGGATAAGTTAAATATATATATGCGTCACAAGGAAAATGGAAATAAGATCAGAAACGTGTGCGTTTACTTTGGCTGTTCTTCTACTACAAGCAGAAACTCTTCCTTTTGCTGATGCAGCAAGTTTTTTGATGGACGTATAATCTTCATACGCCGTTATTAATCTCCAACTCCGTCTCACTGAAGTATAGCGCTATCTTTTTTTCACCACGCGTTTCCATGGTGACTCCGGAAATCGGCGATTCATTGAGAATGTCTTTATGTACCTGCTGTGCACGTGCATTAACCCAGGGTTACCAAGTCGAGCGTAATTACGCCAACTCATATCCGGTCTTTTGGAACCGACATACCCCGAGTAAGCAAGTTCAGGCGGATTTCAGCCAAAGTTTATGCTTAAAGTCAGGCTAGTTTAAACATGCTTCCTGGAATACCCCCGTTTGTTCGCTTAGTTGTTAGTTCTTGTTTTCTGCCCATTATCTGTTAAAATGCCCTTTAACCCTTGTGCTATCCTAGGCACTTTAACATTGGGAGTTGGGTCATCTAGACCCACTGGACAGTGTGCTGAACCATTTTTCTACAATGATTTGTGAACCTCACTGTTATCCATGGATTACATGACATCTTTCCACCTTTATTCACCTTTGTCATGGTAGGAATAAGATGTCAATGTAAGGGTGGGGTCATCTAACCCTTGTGCTATCTTAGATGACCCCACCCTTACATTGATGTGTTCTCCCTATGACAAAGGTGGATAAAGGTGGAAAAAATTCATGTAATCCATGGACACCAGTGAATATCACAAATCATTGAAGAAAAAAGGTTCAGAGCACTGTCTAGTGGGTCTAGATGACCCAACTTCCAATGATAAAGTGCCTAGGATAGCACAAGGGTTACAAGTGAAAAAACAAAGTAAATGACATTTTTCTGACACGAAAAACCACACAAACTACTAAAATATTTACAATTGTTTTTATACATTTATGGCTTAAAAACATAAATAAATCATTGAAGTGCATACTTTTATGTTTGGGGACAAATGTCCATGAGGGGGGATATTTTAAATGTCTTATCTGTAGTACAGAACCATGAAAGGAGTGTGAGAGAGTTGAATGCTTCTTCTTCCACAGGGTACCCAAGAACCAGCCTTTCTGCAACCCAAGATCAACCCCAGATCCAGAGCCGGTAGTGTGCTGGCAAGCCCTTCCCCCCACATTTCATCATGGGGGTCCCCCGGTGGATCCTCGCCGGAGAAGAGCATTGACTGTCGAATGTTTGTCAAGCGGGAGCCTCGTCCAGCACCACCTATCGACCTCTGCAGTCTCTGGAAGAGGAAGAGGAGGTCCACCCTGAGCTCCACAGTGTCACCGCGTGACCCCACGCTATACCTGGAGGAGATGTTAGACAGCTGGCTTTACAACAAAACCCAGAGGACCACAGTAAACCTCGACACCAATTGCTTTAAAGCATTTTGAAGGGTTTACCTGGTGGGGAGGTTGTGTTTGGACAAAAACTGAATCACTGGGAGGAAATCCACATTTTGATGAAGATGAAGGTGAAGGTGAAGCTCAGCTCTCATAACTGCCAGTGCCAAAATATCTCTTGTGAGGACAAACTCCACAACTGAATCTAAAGAGGAGGAAGAATGGAAGTTCAGCACACATCCTGATTTATGACATGATCAATTACAAAATGTGCCACTGGACAAGACTAATCTCTCAGCAGGATCTCAGTTATAGTAAACAAGTTGAGACTCATTTGTATCCAGTCTTCAGACTAAATTGGAACATTTTAAGTTTATAATATATATGAATATATAATGTATATAAAAAATAAACCTAAAGTATAGTCTCATTTTTGTTATAGACTCAGCTTGGTACATTTGAATAGACCACTTTTTCTGAGGGTTGCGTTAAAGCTTAACCTAGAAATTCTACAAAAAGGCTGGCTTAAATCTTGTCTCTCATGCATCTCTCCCTTCATTTTGTGTGTGTTTAGTCTCAGCCATTGTGTCACTTTCATTCACAGAAACTTTCTCAAACTTGTCCCACTTTGTGTTTGTGGAGCTTCAAACTCTCAGAATTTTCCCAAATGGGGGTTGCTTTCCAAACCTGGGTCATTAATTTTTAAAATGATGATTAATTCTTAAATTGATTAATCATCAATACAGAGAAAATTTGGTAATTATCTGGTCTCTTACCTCCTCTCTTGCTGCCTTGGATGCCTCTGACGTTCCTGCAGATCACTCCGTCTTGACAACAACGATAGACCCGTCGGATAAAACTGAAAAGATTCTTTCCGGGAAAAACCAAACCACTCGAGGTGCCCGGAGAGAACGGCCGCACACGAAGCTGCAGCAACGTGGCCAGAAGAGTTCCGGGAGCTTCCTGCGCGTTTTCCAGCCATGGCGCAGTCAACTTTGCGCATCTCTCCCAGTGCGTGTCCGTGCGTAAAGCCAGATCAGAACCTGCTGCGTTTGAAGCCTGTGACAGAAATCCCAACGAGTCCACTGAGCGAGCGCATACTCCAGTGTCACTTGTCATGACAGAGATGAAAAATGAAGCAATCCAAATGCAGCGTGAGACAGTCATAGTGAGCGCCAGGATCCTGGATGATCCTCTTTCCAACTCTCCAACGTTTTCCTTTGTAGCGTCTCGTCCGCGCTATATACCCCACTGACAAAGGGAACAACTTTACAATTTGAATCCTGTCCCTCCCCGCAGACCCTGCCCCTCACCGCTCCTTTACCCTCACGGCTTTCTCTTAATGCACGTACATAATTAGGCGCCCCGAAGCGCAGCGACCGCATCTATTCAGATTTAAACACTTAGCTAATGACTCTAATCACTCCTTATAAGAACCATCAAGAAGCTGCTTAAAAACACCACGCATGGCACATACTTAAACACCGAAGAAAAAAATCATTTAACTTCATATCAATGCGCACACGCACTCCAATGAGACACTTTGGAGGTGGAGACCACCAAGAGCTGTTTCCATTAAGAACAGTAATCAGAAAAAAGAAAACTTAGAAGGGCATTTTTAAATTTGATTTTTTTTTTCATTTAAAATAAGCTTCAACAAAACAAGCAACTGAAGCCACAGACAAAAATGACACTCATGTTTGTAGATTAAATGTTTTTCATAAAATGGAAACTTACAACAACAAAGTTGAGGTTTTCTGCAGCAAAAAATCATCAGAATGTTCAGGAAAAATGCTTAAGTTTGATCTGAAATTTCAGGTTTAGTTTCTGACATATTAACATTTATGTTCTTATCTTGAAGTCATGGAATGTTTATGCAGAAAAAATGAGGTTACATTTGAGCTCAATATAGTAAATGTAAATGTTTTTGAGGAAAAACCAACTCTTTATAAATACTAAGTTCAGGCGTCCTGATACTGTGCAGTCAGAGCAGGTTCACTCCATGTTTCAACAGTCGATGTCGAGCTTTGCTCGGCAGTGAAAAAGCGCTGTCTTGGTGGTTTGGGATACCCGAGTTCCTCGGGGGTCCACCGAGCTGCTGGAAGAAAGTTTCCTGCGCCACGTTGCGGGTTCCATACACTGCAGTGCCAGCACTCCTGGATGAGGGAGGGGGAGAGTCACATGTCAAAAAGAGAGAACACAAGTAAACAGTTGGGATGTTGCTTAAACAGTAAAGAAAAAAAAAACATTTTTCAGGATGAGTGCGGTACAACAAAGTGACAAATATATCCCCACCCCCAACTAGACAAGAAGGGCTCCCCCTAAGACATCAGAGTTGGGCTGACCTGATAATAGCCTCCTGCAGAGTTTCTGTGCTACAGAAATGCGAGTGAAGCAGCGACGTGGCTCTGACAAAAGGATGCTCTGGGGCTCCAACCGCTCGGCCAGACACGTTGGCTGCAGAGGCACAAAATAACAGAGGACCATTAACCTGGACAGACTTGCCTGCTGCACAAAAGAATGTTGATCACAGTCTAAGTAATTATGCGTTAGCTAGCTCATTCAGAGACAAATATAAAGTACAACCTCCCCACAAACCAGATAAACTGGCAGATTTTCCTGATTTTATTTTTGTGAAAAAGAAAGACTAGGCAGAACAGAGATGGAGATGAATAAAGTGACAGCAGGACCTTACTTGTTAGAGTGTTCTGAATGCAGTCATAGTGGGCAAATAAGTATTGTCCTGCAGGTTCTGGTGCTGCTGGGGAGATGGTATGCAGATGGGCTTCCAGTCCATTGAGTGAAGCCAGGCTGCTGTGATACTGATCATAAAGGAAATGCATTATAATGCAAATCTACAGAAAACACGGGAACAAAAACATAATGAAATGCTACTTTTCTCACCACTTCCTCAATAGAAGTCGTGTCATTCAAGAAATGAGGTTCTACTAGCAGAGCCAGCACCAAGCTGTTGACCCGGTGGACGTAGAGCGTCATGGCGATCAGAGAATTCTGCTCATTGCTCTCTAACGTCTGAGGGTGAGGAAGAGTGAGGTGCTTCACCTCTGTCATGTGATCTTTAATACTCCTGCAGGAGGCTTCATTATCTCCAGACACCGTCTTAACATTGGCAGTAGGTCCACTAAAGTCAAATTCTGTCTCGCAAGCTCCGTCACCTCCGTTTAGATGGAGGTTTCCTTCACATGTGGAGCTTTCTTCACCTTCTATCTGTCTGACTCCTCTTGTGCTATCGTGAAAACTTTGATAGTAGGACTTATGCAAAGTTTCCTCCTCAGCTTTATGGGAGTTTCTCCTCTGTGAGGAAGACGGCCTCTGTGCCTGAGGTGAGCAGGTGGTTGAACCTGCAGCACTCTGTGTTGGAGCTGGGCTAAACACTGAATTATCCAACTCTGACCAATGAGGGTGGACGCTTAGCATTTGAGAAGAGTGAGGGGAAGTTGGATCAGATGGCTCTGGCTCACTGGAGGGAGTGTCTGACAGTGTTCTGGAGAGGCGGCTCCTCCTTGGCAGAGCATCTTTTTGGATAGAAGAGTGGGAGCTGAGGGTGGAAACATTTTTGAGACAGTCAGAAGTTTCTTCAAAGTCACTCAAGGCACAATGAAAATTCTTTCAAGTGGAAAAAAAGTGAAGAAGTGAAGACAGAACCTTGAATCTTTGTTGACAGGAGGAGACCGCAGGTGTTGCAGTTCAGGAGGAGACAGAAACACACCTGTGGAGCTGACAGCACACCCAAATGAACCTGGTGCGCTTGTGCCGTTTGTCCTTTGGGCCTTCATACAAAATACAACATATATTGTATTTATTTTAGATAAAAGTTAGAAAATACAATTATAATGCAGTCCATTGTATCTAAAGTTTTGATCAAACCAGGATTAACCTGTTCTACCAGTTGGAAAGAAGCTAAATTTACAAAAAAAAGTCCAGGGCTGCAATTGGCGCCACCAGGTGTCACCTCAGTGGCCACCCCACAGCCATCCCACTAGCCACTATAAACTGTGGTGGCATCAGTTATGCATTTAATCCCAAATACCCAGCCAGCCAGGTGACAAGTCGCTCACCCCCTCCCCTCCCTGCTGTCTTCGCCGACGCAGACAGCTAGAGCTCAAGACGTGCCACTGGACGCAGAAAATGAATAAGACTTACTGTCTTTATTCGTTTTTTTTATTTAGCGAAAGGAGAGAGCTTTTTAAGTGTCAAATGGTTATTCTAACAAGTGCTTTTCAATAATTTTTTTGTACAACCCATTCACAGTTATTTGGGCTAAAGTGCATTTAGATGTGTTTATGGTTTATGTGAAGAAATAAAAAAAACACTGCAATGAAAATGTTAATTAACTTTTCAATTGCATTTAATCTTATTAAAAATAGTTCAAGAGCGCAGGCCAAATGGTTGGCCTTCACGCAGTTTCACCACACTAAAGCGATTGACAGTTCGCATTAAAAAATGTACAATTCTTTTATTGTCTAAATGTAAAAAACTTTTGTTAAGTAAACCTTTGCTAGGAAGGTAATTTGTCAAAATACTAACAAAGCTATAAAGACAAAAAAGAGTTTATGGGGCTGGCAAATTAACAATCCAAAATGGATAATTCCTTTGAAGACAGCTGGATGAAACTTTGATGTCCTACCTTGTTAAACATTTCCCTCTCATGAACCATGACCTTCATCGTCAGTTCGGGAGACAGTTGTGTGCTAACAACTCTTAAAGGACAGAGATGATTCACATATTTCAGAACAAATCAGAAAAAAAAATTCTGATAGAGATGCAAATATGAAAAATGTCTTACCTTCCTTTGAAGATAATGCAGCCTGCTAACACTAGAGGGCAGCGCTGACACGCCTGAAGGATGAGAGCAGCTTTGAGGAGGAGAAGCGGGTCCACCTGAGAACAGGAAGCATAATGTTAGGGTGTTTGTGTTTCTGTTTGTGCAGGGAAACATTCTCCATTTGCATAAAAAATTGACCAGTTTAAGTTTATCAACTAAATACATTTTCACAGCTATCCAGCTTTACATCTCCACCAAACCACACTCTGCTCACCCACCTGCCTCCATCACTAGCTGTCTTCACTCAGTAAAATCCTGGTTCACCTCTAATTTCCTCAAACTAAAAAGCAATAAAACAGAACTTCTACTTTTGGGCACCACGTCCACTCTCAGTTAAATTAATCATTTCATAATCCTTTTTGATTACTCCCTCATTTTTCCCTCCCCTCATGTTAAGAGCCTGGACAGCACTCATTCCTTCACTTCTCACATCAACAACGTCTCCTGGACTGCCTACTTCCACCTCCGGAACACCTCCTGTCGTCGCTGAATGCAGGGCATTCACTCTCTCTGCCCCACAACTCCCAACCCCCTGACTTGCGGATTATGGACTCACTCCGTCTCTTCATCTCCAGCCTCAAAACTCATCTTTTCAGACTAGCCTACTCATCCTGATTGTAATGTATTTGTCTTTTTAAACTTTTAACGTAACATTTATGTTTTTTGAAATTTGTGCTTCTATCCCTGTTCAGTGACATTGAGTTCAGAGAAAGGCACCTGATACAATTTACCATTATTATTATTATTATTACTATTATTACTATTATTAAACATTTAATGAGACAGGTAGGTTTAAGCTTAGATACACATTAAATCACATATTCCTACTTTCTGCTGTTTAAATCTATTCTACAATTATAAACACTATAATAAATGTATTTTTATGCTACTACAATGAACACTACAATAGTGTTATATGTTTATAAAGACAAAAACAATGAAAAATTAAGAGCTGCAACGGACTGGTGACCTGTCCAAGGCGTAACTCGTTTTTGCGCAACAATAACTGGGACAGGCTGTGGCAACCCCTTGACCCCGAATAATATTCAAACTACTTTAATTTCTTTTTAGGGGCAGGTTTCTATAAGCTATGGTTCTGCCTGTTCTATTTCAAACATGTTTTGTTTTACTGTTATGTTTTTGATGTTGTAGCTATTATTATTAAACTGCTAAGTTTGCATGACATTGACTGTATAATCATTTTAAACAATTGTTAAAACAAATGTAATTTTAAGCATTGTTAATTGTTTGTCATTATGATGCTTTTTTGGTGCGTGCCCAATCACGGCTTGCCTTTTTCTTTTCTCAGGAATGTATTATTTAAAATAATTTTCTGTTTATCTATTTATACATGTTGATCAAGTCAAATTCTCCTGTTCTTATAAACTAAAAAAAAATGCATTAAAGGCTATAGAAAACCCTAAATCAAAGTTCTGAAGCAGTTCTGAAGGCTTGAAATGTTCCCACCTTGATTACCGTGGAGTCCCGACATGTTCATAATTCAAAAAACAAATGCGACCTTGTGCAATCACACAATCAACCAATAGATCTCTCATAAATATATAAAAAGATCATGAAATTTGGAAAAGCTTGCACACAGATTTTAAATTTGCCATTATTTTATTAAATATATTTCATTTGTCTTTAGCAGCATGTCAGAGTTTATGTTCCTCCTAATATAAACTCTGATAAATCTGTCTTTTATCACAAACACTGACATCACAAGCCTGATGGCTCTGTGAGGGGAACGGACAACTAAAAAGACCTTTGATTCACATGTAAAGCTCATTAAATGACATTTTCAGTTTTAAATAAGATGTAATTTTTGAGAGCAACTCACTCAAAAAGCTTAAAAATGGGTAACTTTATGAATTATAATTTGTAAATGGTACATATTTAACATTACGTGCCTGCAAATTTACTTTGAGAATATACACTTTTTTCTATTTTCTATGTTTCAAAAACAACTTGATTCAAATGAATAACCACGATGATAAGATTGAAAGAAACTGTGAGTCATCTGTTAGGGTTTTCAATAAAGCACACGGTTTCATGTCATTGGACACCATTTTTATCCCCATTTGCGTAAAAACTAAGTAAAATCTCCAAATTGCATTTGCAACAAAGTTGCAAAAATGGTCTGTTTGCACAATAAGCCATTTGCTGGTTGCTTACACAACATTGCAGTGTGCACAGTGACAGTCATATCCTGACCTGTGTGAAGAAGCAGAATTGAACTCAGAAAAAGCAGAACTTTGTTGATATCCTGTACATACGTTTGTCAAATCCATAGTCCTCAAACAGCTGAAGATGTAGTGCAGTGGTGATTGTGCTGACAGCAGGTGTGACAGGAAGCAAGTCCACCTCGTTGCCAGAGTTTCCCGACTGTTAAGCTATTGGTAAAAAAACATGTACATATTTAATAACGATAAAATAATAGACAAAATGCATATATAAGAGTTTATGCTTAACTTGAAAGCATATAACCATTTAGCAATATGTCTAAGATTATAAGAAAGAAGAGAAACAACTTTTTGAATCTGAATTAACTGATAAAAGAAGAAATTTTTTATGATTTTTGACTTGATCTTGAGAAAAATTAAGACTCTACGCAGTAGAACAAAAGAGCAGCAGGCTGCACCTCATAGCTCATGCGAACAGGGCCGTTATAGAAGCAGAAGAGGTTTATGAGCTGATGCAAGAGCTCGCAGACACTGACAGTGGGGATATCCACCGAGCAGCCCAGAGCCTGAGGGAGACAAGAAAACTTAATGTCAGAAAGACCCTTAGATTCTGCTACTGAACTATCTGGAAGAGTCCTCACTCACCCAGAAAAAGTCATCCTTCATCCGTATAGCGAACTTGCAGCGTCGCAGCCTGAGAGTGCTCACCTGAGAGGAGGACAGCTCAGACACACAGCGGCCGACACCAGCCAGCTGACTGCAGAGCAAGTCCTGCTTATCTAAAGGAGTCTGTCAAGGGGTAAACAATGATAGAATCAGCTCTGAGGGGTTCACGATCACCATACACACTGCTTCCACAAACAACAAAGTCCTGTGAAGCTCAGACCTCCTCAGGGTAGAAGTAACAGATTCCCTTCCTTGTAGGATCGTCTTCTCCTCTAACTTTGGATCCATCATAGAGGAAGAAATAATGACACCTGCAACATTAAAGCAAACTGAATATGTAAATTGACATAATGATTTTTTTTTACCATGAACTCCCATGTTACAAACAGAAATGTTTAAGATCACAGCAGTAATGATCACTAATCCAGCAGAGTTTCTGAAAACGATCAGAACCTCAGACACTCTCACCTTCTCGAGTCTGGCAGTATGAGTTCAGCCATGGGTTATTCTATCTATGTAAGCAGGTTATGGATAACAAAAAAAAAACCGAGTTAAACCATTCAGACTCGGTCAGACCTTCCCGCGAACCATGGACTGATGGCGGCAGATCCACGTCTGGTCACGGCAGCGGGACACGCGCCTTCGGACAACTAAATATTTGCATTCCGCAGCCGACATGAAAACATGACACTAAGTTAAGAACCGATAGTGACACTGAAGGAATGCAGGCCAGTCACACGCAGTGGAAGTCATGTGAAAGTACGGCGAGCAAACAAGGACAATATACTCTCGCATTCGGAAACTTTTTGTGAGAACTCAACAATAACACACACTTTTCTCTGGAAAATAAAAGTTTTTATTTTATTTCATTATTATTTTTTGGACCTCTGTGGTTTAGTTCTTTGTTGAAGTAATTTTGTTTGCCACAAAGACATGACGTCACTGTATTGCCTATTTTATGGGTTGGTATGAACAACATAAGTTGATAATTTATTGTGAGATAATGATGATCAGGAAATCGAGTATCATAAATAAGCTAAAAATACTAATAATAATAAACACGAAAAGCAACTTAAAATAATCTTAACAAATAATCACAAAAAATGATTGTACATGTTGATTTTAAAGTTTTATTCCTAATTTTTCTTTCGATTCTGTAAATAACTGGGTCAGAATATGTCTGTCACATTGATACTGCATAAAGCAGTCATTCCAGTGGAATAATTTTGTAGATAATGAAAATTCAATGTAGTGTTAACCAGATCATTTATGCTTTGTTTATCTGTTCTCCAACACTGGTAGTCTTGTCAGTCTCTATAAAATTATTAATTAAATTAACTACATCCACCCTTAAACATTCACATGTTCTCATATTTTCTCCAACATACGAGACTTAGTAGAACATGAAACCAAATTAACATTAAATTTAACATTTAAACAACCACAGTGGTGGTAACTTTTTGTCTGATTTAGTAATAGTGAGCATCTAAAATCAAAACATGTTTCAATTTCCAGTTTTAACAAAATAAATTCTGCTTTACAAATGCTTGTGGGCCAATACTAGAAAAGTTTAAATGAAAAACTTTCTTTTTTTAATTGTTATTATTTGCAAAAATCTTCTAGGAATGTCTAAAATTATTTAAATTACTCACACAAAATATTAATTATAATAAATTAATCACACAAAATATTAATTATAAAGTATGCGTTTCTGAGATCCAAGTTTCGTCCACAGTGCGCATGGAAATGTGAGGCTTTCACGAATCACGTTTTCGTATTTCGATTAACCACGTCTGCATTTGCGGACTGTAAACGCCCATTAGCGGCTTCGATGAAGCAGGAAGAGTTTACTCCGGAGGAAAGCTTTCACGTTTTCCAGATTCAAATAGAATTTCAAAATACGTATTACATCTTTACAGGGATCTTATCTTAACAAAAACGACAACTGTCCTGACAGTACTGCTGTATTAAATTAACTAATAGCTGAAAAAACAGAAATGTGAAAATTTATCAACAGAAGAGATAAATTGGGAATTAAAAACCACTAATTCAACAAATCACTATGGCAATGATGGATTGACCACAGAATTATATTACAGATTCTCAATGGATGTTTCTGAATTTTCCCCACCTGTCAATCTATCACACAATGAAGCAAGGCCTTATAACAATGCAAAAAAACAAAATTGGATCCTTTAATCATAGACAATTGGCATGGAATTACATTATTGAATAATGACTATAATATTTACGGGCTCTGGTGTTAGCTAAAAGACAAAAAAATGGATTACATGCCATCATCCATGAGTCCCATAATGGTTCTATGCTTGGTCGGCACATTTCTGATAACATTAGACTTAGCGTTGGATCAATGACTTTTAAAGACTAATTGATTACTTTTCTTTAGTTGCTGTATAAAATTGTAATTAAATTACTTTACTCATTCTTTAATTTAAAAAAGTGATTCTCTACTCTTTACTTTACATTTTTCCACTCACATTAAAATTCTCATGGGAATAAAGCTGGCACAAACAAGATACCTTTGTAAAATCCACAAAACATAAATAGAGGCTACACAAGGGCAATCAGGCTTTTTAACACCACCTTGTTAATTTGAACACACAAACATAAAAAAACATGCATTTTTTAGTAGCCAACATAGCGGATAGACAGGTTGCTCGTTGACACTAGGGCAGTGGAAAGCAGTTCATCTCCAGGACATAAAATTAACTGAAATGTTATTGCCTTTGTTTTCAACAAATTGAAAATAAACATTATATCTCCAGTTGTCGAATGCCCCTACGAATAACCATGTCCATTTTTTCTGTCTTTTCATCTTACTTTGATCAATCTCCAACTCTGCATTAGCACACATGCAAAGTGTTTACACAAATTAATTTGTTTATTAGTCATCTATGGTTTCGCTGCACCAAAATGTGTAAGTAATGAGGGTTTCTGTAGTCTAGTTATTGTAATCTAAATATCAAAATTTGAACTGTAATTTGTGAACTTACTCCTTACTGACAAAAGTAATGAAATTACAGTAATCCGTTACCCCCAACACTGGTACTGGACTGGATGGAATATGGTTTATAGAAATGATCCCTAAAGATCCTGTAATTCTCTTTTTAGATTTTTTGAAAGCTTTTGACACAGTTAACCATCAATTTGTTATCGACACCTCATCTTTTTCAAACATTTGTCAGTTTTTCATTAAAGCCCTTTAAATTCCCTACAATAATAGTGCTGTTCAACTTTGGCACTTCTAGTAGATTTAACATTAACAAAGGAGTCCAGAAAGGATGACCAGCCTCCCCCATATTGTTTTACTTGTTGGCCAAATGGAAAAGGACTTAAGGTATTTGATGAAGATTTTAACATTTTTCAACTTGCAGACAATACTACAATTTTTTAAGAGATATCAAAGGACCTCTGGGGGCTTTGTCTGTAATAACTACATTTTCAAGTGTTTCTGGATTAAAACCTAATTTAAAAAAATGTGAAATTTTACTTTTAAAATATGTACTGCTAATGACATTTGTGGTATTCCTGTGTAAGAAATCAGTTACATAGCGAGGTATTAAAGTATAAAAGAACATAAAGATGTGGATGTTAATCTTACTCCTGTTACTGAGTCTATCAAAAAGAAGTTTAATGGCTGGTCAACCACCAGGGACTCATCAATACATTGTAGAGTTTAATTAACTGTTGTGCTAAGGCACTTTAACATTGGGAGTGGGGTCATCTGTACCCCACAAGACAGTGCACTGAACCTTTTTTCTTCAATTATTTTTGATCTTCACTGGTGTCCATGGATTACATGAAATCCTCCTTACCTTTGTCCACCTTTGTCATGGCAGGGAAAACACATCAATGTGAGGGTGGGGTCATCTGGACCCACTAAGATAGCAGCACCAGGGTTAAGCAAAGCAGAAGGGATGTCTCAAGCTTCTTATGTTTTTGCACCACTAGAGGTCACCAAAACTCAAAGTTCCAACTTGGATAAAATTTTGTTTAAATTTCTATGGAAAAACAAAACTCACAAACTCAGATTAACTGTTCTTTATAACTCCTTATCTGATGAAGGATTAGGTGACCTTTGACCTTTACTGACTTTAATCAGATTCTAAAAACTAGTTGGATTAGAAGATTTCTTAAGAATCCAAACAGTCTATGGACATTTCCCCATAGTAATTCTTTGGTAAATTGTTCAACCTAAATTTCTTGCTGAAATTTTCATTTTTCGTTGGGAAGCTTCTAGTCAAATTTTCTCATTTTCATCAACAATCAACAAGTTCCATTATGCCAATAGAACTTGTTGATGAATGTGTTGCCTTTATAAATATGTTATTAACAATAGAATCAAATAATGTATTTTATACATACAGTACAGACACAGTTTGGACACATCTTCTCATTAGGTTTCTTTTATTTTCATGACTATCAAAATTGTAGATTCACACTGAAGGCTTCAAAACTATGAATTAACACATGTGGAATTATATACATAACAAAAAAGTGTAAATCAACTGAAAATATGTCCTATTGTAGGTTCTTCAAAGTAGCCACTTTTTGCTTTGATTACTGCTTTGTACACTCTTGGCATTCTCTTGATGAGCTTCAAGAGGTAGTCACCTGAAATGGTCTTCCAACAGTCTTGCAGGAGTTCCCAGAGATGCTTAGCACTTGTTGGCCCCTTTGCCTTCACTCTGCAGTCCAGCTCACCCCAAACCATCTTGATTAGGTTCAGGTCCGGTGACTGTGAAGGCCAGGTCATCTGGCGCAGCACCCCATCGCTCTTCTTGGTCAAATAGCCCAGACACACCCTGGAGGTGTGTTTGGAGTCATTGTCCTGTTGAAAAATAAATGATGGTCCAACTAAATGCAAACTGGATGGAATAGCATTAGCATTAATAGCATTAAATGCCAAGAAAGGATGCGTTCCCATTGTCTTATATTAAGGAATCTTTCGATTTGTTGACAGATGCCCACTGGTTCACAACCATGTACTTGGCTAGTGGCTAATAACCAGGTCCAAGTGGCAGAAGCATAATGACGTAAATCCCCTAAGACAGCATTGGAGCTGCGTTCATTTTGGGGTTTGCCAGTTACTATCGACGGTTTATGGAGGGTTATGCCAAGCTTGCTGACCTGCTTATTTATTTTACTTATTTACTTCTGTGTTTTTCTTAAACTATTTTGTTTAACCACTTTTTAACCTGAATGTGATATAAATTTATGTCTACTTTTAATTCTGTCTTCGACTCTTACATTGCACAGACTGTGCCTTGGCACTATTGTTTCCTTGTGCTAAAATCCCAAGGTGGCGTTGTTAAATAAGTCTGAAGGTTCTCAGACGAGTCCCTCTTGCCACTATAACACTATGGTCAGTCAGTGGTGCAGCAGAAATTTAACTCCGTAATGTAAGATGTGACTATTCTGGTAACCAACCAGTGATTGATCCTAGATTTCAGAAAAACTGTTCTAAAACTGTATTTGGGTGACTATGATATTTGGTGGGAAATTTGTCTAAGAAATAATCATGAAGATTTAAATCACCACCAACTATGATATTGAGTATTTATTTTGAAGTTCTTCTAAGTCCAGCTGAGTGAAGTCCTCTTACTAAAAAGTTTTAATGAAACAGATTTAAAAATGTAGTTGGCCTCCTCAGAAAAATTAAAAATATAAAATCACAAATCATCCAAAACAATGAAACTACTAAAAGCTTTTAAATTAATTTCTAATTTGTAAACCCATATCCGTATTTCCTCAATTTTTAACCTTTTTTTTGTTATTTCATCCTGTTTTTTTATGTTAGGTCGACTACATAGTAAAAAGGTATTGTTAAACTTTTTTATATTGTGATTTTTGCTTTACTTGAAGATATATGTATATAAGTACGCCTATACTACAATTTGTTTATTGTATTGTATTTTTAATTTTGTCATTTAAAAAACTGCGTTCATTACCAAGCAGCCACGCTTCTGTGCGGCTCACTGGCAGGACGTCCGGACCTTAGTGAGGGCTGATAGCAAGCGTGGGCAGTTTCAATCCCCTACGAGATTTATAAACTGCACACAACTGTGGGCTTCTTCTATCCTCTGGAAAGTTTGAATATAATTTTAATAGACATTACATAAAGAAACCCTTCCCTGTGGAAAATCCGCCTATAATCTAGCAATAAAGGCATAAAAAGCCACAATATCTGGGAATGTTTTCCTTAATGTTTCACACAGCAAGTCCTCAGCTAAGTGAACATTTTCTTCTTTTATTTTTAATGTTTTCAGGCAAATTGTGTTGGGTTTTAGTTATAAAACTATATGATTCCAATACATTTCCAATAATATAATAATTTTTTAGTCATAGCTAATATTTTAAAATATCAAATGAAACTAAAAATTTCAAATTATTTAGTAGCTGCAACAACAAAAATCCTCCAAAAAGCATGTTTCCCATATTCATAATGAGTCAAATAAATAAATCAACAAATAAAAACACAATTTTGGTTGAACTGATATATTTACATCTTCATTCAAATAAATTACAAGCATTAATACCTAAATACAATGTGAAATAAATACAGTTTTTAAAAAACAAAACAAAAAACAAGTGCTTCTAGTTAGAAAATATATTTCCAATTCTTTTGGGACCATTTAAAACCTGTGTTCCTTCCTACCCCTTTCGTTAAAGTTTAGCAACAGGAAATAAGGTCTCCACAATGTTTTCTAGTCTTCTCTGCACAAATTAACAAGCCAGTGGTTTTACTAATCAACAAAAACTAATTTAAAATCCACTAAAGTCAATAAAGTTTAGTGAGTGAATGCAGGCATGCTGCAAGCCTACATGTATGTTAATTGCTCATGGATATTTTTGTGTTGAAATGCATCCAAACTGCAGCTTCCATTATCCATTTATTCCTGAGGTTTTCTGTTAGTGCTACCTGCTTTGCACAGTTGGAAGAAAAGTACATTGTTTTAACATTTCAGAATGTGTCCTATCTTTTCATTTTTTGTTTCTCTTAAAAGTCATCAAATACTTTTCTTGACCAGGATGAAAGGCATATGAAAATGTGTCTCCATGGGAACAACCTGACCGCATCACATGAGGCTGCACAACACTGTGCAGCATTCAAGACCCATCCTGGGGAAAATCTTGTTTTTGGTGTGTTTAACATCTTTTTATATGATGGAGGACTTATGTAAAGAAAGTTAAGCTTAACATTTCATTTCTGAGTTTTTTTAATTATTTTTTTTATCAAATCAGAAATCAGGGGAGACAAAAATGCTGTTTTTGTTACACTGGTATTGTTACGTTGGGGATGTGAGAGGCTGTGAACTAGCATGAGAACACGCAAACAGACTAATGATTGGGAAGTGGGGGAAGGCTTGCCCCTTAACGATCAGTCCCACCCACAACTTAGAGGCAAATTTCTTTTGAACTCCTGCTGCTCTGCAGAAATGATGTCCTAGAAAACTATGCAGTCTTATTGATTTTGGCTAAAACGGCACAATCATAATTAAAAGACTACTGGGTACTCTTTTACAGGAGGTCCAAAAGATGATAAGTGATTTTGTTGCTGTCTGGCCTGATGTTAAAATGTATTCTTTATTATTGTGGATGGACTTTAAAAAAGCGGTTTCACTGTCACATGAGCTGTTTGTCAAGTAACTGAATTTCTTTTTCCAGCTTCCTCATTTTAAGTGCTCTGTATGCCATTTCCTGGTCCCGGTTATCCATTTCCTTTTTGAGATAGGAGCAGTAAAGAGTCTTTAGATCTTCTGTCTGCTTCTGAGAAAATTATAACAAACAAAAACACGTTTTAGCATGTTAAGTTACATAATCATTTTCAAAAACATGTTTTGGATTAATAATCATTAGTAATCATTAGCAAAGGTCTGTGCTGACTCACACATGTCATCTCATGGCTGCTGCCCACACTTGTAGCTCCTTCAGAGTTCCCTTCCTCCTGGAAGCTGCTGTGGTGCACATCCTAAGAAAAGCAAGCTGCATGATTTGAAGGAATATCTTTGAAGAATTTCCATCTGCAGGTGCTCACCCCATTAAGATGAGTCTCACTGATGTCCGTGTCATCCCCACTCAAGCTCTCTGGTTCAGTCTTGGCTACAGGCAGGAGGAGGACCGGATGGCCAGACACTTTAATCATAGAGGGAGGACACAATGAAGCTATGGTGTAAAGTTGAGAGGATTTACTTTTCAAAGAAACTAAAATGAAGCTACCACTCATGAAAGAGCTGTCAGATCCACTCATGGGGCAGATGCAGGCCCCCCCAGGCAGGACTTCTACTCTGAATTCACTGTCCCTGTGATGCAGCACGTCCTCCTCAGCAGAGGTCAGAGAGGGTGTGACCGAATCCCCCTCAGCCCTCATCACCTCTGCCATCTTTCTTTTTGCTGCATCAGGACAGGACATTGTAAATCCGAAAAAAAATTTGAAAGTAAGATGAATAAATGTGATTTAGAAGTGTTCTTTGATTCTGTGGTTTCCAGATTCAAATACCTGTCTGGACAATGTTCTTGTGTTTGACTTTGACTTGTTGCCATGTCCTTTCATATCCACTATCTGAAGCTCTGGGAAGAGTAAATGCATTATCACTGCACTCATCTTGGCTACATTAGCCAACTACTTAATCTGTTAAATACAGTGGTGGACAAAATTGTTGGTACCCCTGAGTTAAAGAAAGAAAGTCCACAATGCTCACTGAAATTACTTGAAACGTTCAAAAGTAACAATAAATTAAAATGCATTGAAAATTAGATAATCAAAATCAGCCATTACTTTTGAGTTGTTGATTAACAGAATTATTTTAAAAAACAAACTAATGAAATAGGGCTGGACAAAAATGATTGTACCTCCATAAAAGACTGAGAACTAATTGCCCAGGGGGTCGTGATGATCTCAGGTATGTCCTTTAATTGACATCACAGCTGTTTTCAAACCAGTAATCAGTCAATCTGCCTATTTAAAGGGAGACAAATAGTCACGTTGCTGTTTGGTGAAAAGGTGTGAACCAAACTGAACATGGACAACAGAAAGTGAAGGAGACAATTGTCCCAGTACATTAGAAACAAAGTTATAGACAAACATCGTAAAGGTAAAGGCTATAAAACCATCTCTAAGCAGCTTGAAGTTCCAGTGACGGCAGTGGCACATATTATTCAGATGTTCAAGACCCACGGGACAGTAGCCAACCTCCCTGGATGTTTAACTGAGGGGTACCAACAATTTTGTCCACCACTGCAAATAGCCCTACTCTGAGTCCGGATTATGAAAAGTTTTCATCAATAAATTTTGTAGGATTTCTTTATTTCAAAGAAAATTTAAGAACTGAACTCGTAGATTTGAGAACATACAAATGTTTTTTTCTAAAATGCAGCAATCTCCATGTCACAGTTGTTCTTACGCATTTATTTTATCAGCGATTCTCTGCCAGGCTTCCTCCCTGAGTTTGGAGGCGCTGGTGGTGTTGGATTTAGCTGTGAGGATCTCTCGCTCTTCTTCATACAACTTCAGAATAAGTTCCTGTTCTTTGGAGCTGAAGAAGTGCGCCCTCTCCTGTTTTCTAATCATCTGGAGGTCTACACACAAAAACAAAAACAGTAAATTGAAGGATGTGCCATCGTAGTGATTTCAGTTGTTTTTATTTTTGTATTTTCCCACCTCTGTCCGAGTTCATCTTCATCATGATCTCGCTCTCGGTGCTCGATTGCTCTCCCCTTACGCGGCTGAGCGGCCGCGCGCAGTTATCCGAGATAGAATGCTAGATTCAATAATCGAATCGTAACTCACGTCCTAGTGAAGTTGATGACGCCGGACTCTGTCGTTGCGGCGGTGAGCTCCCACTGGCATGTCGCACCGAAAAGTCCTCTGAGAGGCGGGAACGGGGCACAGATAAGCAGCGACATCAGGCAATAAAGCGACAGGCTTTGTTAACCCAGGATTTTCTAATTCGACTTAAGGCGCGTTCACGTGAAAGGGGTGGAGTCTGGAACAAAGAGGGAGTCACGTGTCCCGTGGTAGCATCATAGTCGTGTATCTGAAAACAAATAAACCATTACAATACGGATTAAGGTTGAAAGCCTGTTTCTACCTTCATATATCGTGTCACGTTTGATCATTCTGCTTTTACATTGGTCTCC
Organism: Oryzias sinensis; assembly: GCA_037389245.1. Classification (NCBI taxonomy): domain Eukaryota; kingdom Metazoa; phylum Chordata; class Actinopteri; order Beloniformes; family Adrianichthyidae; genus Oryzias; species Oryzias sinensis. Next base: position 20,454,035 of record CM074495.1, read on the forward strand.
TGCTTCTTAATGCTGTTCAGAGAAATCACTGTTTAGAAAAATCCATTAATTACTTGAATTGTAATATATCAATGTAACTTCTGTATTTATTCTCTGACTTATTAAAATAAGCAGTGAAATAGAAAAATATCTAAAGTGATAATTGTGGCACATTTTGATTTTAGAAGTGAGCTTCCAGCCTCAGTTTCCTTCATTTTAGAACGTGTTAATGTGTGCTTAGAATGTAACAGAATAAATAACCTGAGGCCTATGTGGCTGCAAAACCAAAGTCAATTGAGTTTTTTTCATGTGCCTTTTTGTGCTTTAAACAAATAAATATTGATGGTGTTATAGTATAATATTTTGTCAACATGTCCTGGATAAATCATTTATTGTGCCATTATTCACATTTCACCATAACTGCAATACATATTTGGCATTGTGATGCTCTTAACTGTACTCTACCCATTCTAAACTAACAGCAATATAACCCACTGCTGGTTCCTAATCTCCCTGGGTGGACCTAGTTCTTATCCATTTATAACACTAAATGAAATGAATTATATTAGGCTCCATGACACTTCTAGCTATGTGGAAAGTTTTCCCCTGCTACACATTCAAGAGGGGGTTAGTTATTCTATGGCTTTTACTGAGAAAGGAAAAAGCTGGTTGGGTTTGGGGTCACAGCTGGTACCAGTACTTTTATTTTACCAAAGTGACATTTATTGGTCATTCTGGGACTTTAGACTGTGCAAAGTGGTGTATAAGCATCCCTGGCTCCTTGTAAGAAGTGCAACCTCTACATCTAAGCACAGTAAGAGTGTGACCACATGTTATCCATCCAACATCTCTACAAGGACAAGATTAAAAATAACGTTTTTTTTTCTAATTTTACTTTTTTACCAGCATGATTCAGCATCACCCTATAGACAAAAGTGCGGCAGAAAACTTGTTAATTTAACACCAATGTCCAGGTTCTTTGACATCATTTTCCTTTCTTATCTAACATCTAAAACCTGGGGGTTGTTCCAGAAAGCAGGTCATGCTAGCTCTCACGGTAAGTTTGAGGCTAAGAAAATTGATAACCTCAGCTTTCGGTTCCAGAAATGGAGGTATGTTTCAGGGTAGGTCAAGTTGCCATAGAAACTCATGCTCTGAACATAACCTGGTCTGGAGCAGGTTTAGTTGAAGGTTAGTTTGTTTACAGAGAGATAAAGCAGCATGGCGTGTCCATTTGAAGATGATTTAGTGGATGAAGAAGCTCAGATAATACTTTTCCCACAGTGAGAGGGTGATAAGACCACATATGGATGTTGGAAAAATATTTTTTCAAACTTAGACATTTGAGATTTCAAGAAATATAATTAAAGATGGAAAAAATATTAATTGAATTGGAGTAATATGACATTTAGTTAGATAAATACATACATTTGAGTGGTATAAACAATTATTGAGTTTTATAGATGTAAGAAATTAGGTTGAATACATTTTTGGTTACCAATAGAAGTGATTAATTTAACTTGGCAAAATTTGAAACGTGTGTGTGTGTGTGTGTATGTATATATATATAATCTTATTTCTCTTAGATCTTATTTCCATTTTCCTTGTGACGCATGTATATATATATATATATAACTCATCCAATTTTGCCAACTTATATGAATTACTTCTATTGGTAACAAAAATTCAGTTAAATTTATTCAACCTAATTTCTTACGTCTATAAAACTCAATAATTGTTTTTACAACTCAAATTGATGTATTTATCTAACTAAATGTCATATTACTCCAATTCAATATCTCATACTCCGCCTCACTGAAGTACAGCTGCTTTCTTTTTGGATGTTTGGTATGGAAGCATGTTTAAACTAATTCTGACTTTAAGCCTGAACTCTGGCTGAAATCCACCCGAACTTGCTTACTCGGGTATGTCGGTTCCAAAAGATCGAATATGATACGCTCGACTTGGTAACCCTGGGTTAATGCACGTGCACAGCAGGTACATAAAGACATTCTCAATAGATCGCCGATTTCCGGAGTCACCATGAAACGAGTGGTGAAAAATAGAAGCGCTATACTTCAGTGAGACGGAGTTGGAGATTTTAATGACGGCGCATGAAGATTATACGTCCATCAAAAAAGTAACACAGCTGCATCATCAAAAGAAAGAGTTTCTGCTTGTAGAAGAACAGACAAAGTAAACGCACAAGCTTCTGATCTTATTTCCATTTTCCTTGTGACGCATATATATATATATTCACAGCACTCCACGAGCGCCTGGCAGCACAAATGAACCAGCTGCTAAGAGATGGGACTCATCCCGAATGGCTAACAGAAGGGCGAACGATCCTGATCCAGAAGGATCCCTCAAAGGGTGCAGTCCCATCCAACTACCGGCCAATAACCTGTCTCTCCACAACATGTAAGCTCATGTCAGGCATCATTGCAACCAAGATAAATAGGCACATGGATCAATTCATGAGTAACACACAGAAAGGCATTGGTAGAGACTCCAGAGGAGCGAAACACCAACTCCTGGTTGGCCAGAATGTCAAGCCAAGACTGCAAAAGTCACCACACACCCAACCTGTGCACAGCCTGGGATTGATTACAAGAAAGTCATGACTCAATGTGCCACACACGTGGATCACTGAATGCTTGAGCTGTACAACATAAACAGGATTCCTATGGCCTTCATAGGAAACTCAATGAAGCTGTGGAAACCACCCTGAAGCCAATGGGAAGCAACTTCTGCACAAGTGTCCATCAAATGGATATACTCAGTGATGCTCGCTCGCTGTTCTGCAGCAGGTCTGAACCTCAGCCAAATAATCAACAAGACTGGCTATGGATACCGACTCAGAAATGGGGCCAACATCAGTCACCTCCTCACATGGATGACATCAAGCTATATGCTAAGAGCGAAGCGTGGACATTGACTCCTGATCCACACACCACCAGGATCTACAGTACTGACATTGGGGATGTCATTCGGGCTCTCGAGAAATGCAGCCGATGGTGACAAAGAGAGGCAAGGTAGTCTCACACAGAAGGGAATTTCTACTCCCAGAAGGAACAATAGCAGACATCGTATGATTACATAAGTACCTTGGAATTCCCACAGGCAAATGGCAACCTGGGAGCGGAAACAAGGAAAGCTGCAAGAAGCAAATACCTCAACGAGTAAGGCAAGTCCTGAGAAGCCAGCTCAATGGCAAAATAAGAACCGGCACAAACAGCTACGACTGCCAGTGTTATCAGACACTCGCAGGAATAATAAGATGGCCAAAAGGAAGAGGTACAGACCACTTGAGGCAAGACACGGTAAAAGCCCTCACCATGCATACGGAGTGGTTCCATCCCAAATCCAGCACCCTGAGACTGTATGCTAGCCGCAAGAAGGAAGGTGGTCGAGGACTAGTGAGCGAGAAGTCACTATCCAGGATGAAACATCCAAGATGCATGAGTATCAAGCCCAGGCCCCAACTGGACAGTGTGCTCAGTGAATGTCTCAGGCAATGGAGAGCAGAGGATACAGTGCTGAGGACAGATCCTCATGGGAGGACAAACCCCTGCATGGGATGTACCAATCGACCATAACTGAAGTGGCTGATATCACAGTCCTACCAATGAGTTGGGGAGAGGGCTGGTCCACAGGACAGCATTCGAGCTATCGTAGAGTTAGCATAACCTGCTTTCTGGGTATTCCAGGAAGCAGGTTATGCTAGTTCCCCACCGATAAGTTTGAGGCTGTTGAAGGATAACCTCAGCTGGTTCCAGAAATGGAGGTATGTTTGTGGTAGGTCAAGTTGCCATAGCAACTCATGCTCTGGAACATAACCCTGTCCGGGAGCAGGTTTAGTTGAAGCTTAGTTTATATAGAGAGGTGAGGCAGCAGGAGTGTCCATTTGAAGATGATTTAGTGGATGAAGAAGCTCAGATAATACTTTTGCCACAGTGAGATGGTGATAAGACCACATATGGATGTTGGAAAATATTTTTTTACTTTGATCTAACTTAATTATTTGTTTCAGTTAAGATAAATCTTTTTTTGTAAGTCAGTTTAAAAATTACACGTAGTTTTCAGACGTTATTTTACTTTTCATTCAAATTACACTAAATTAAGTAGGTGTAACTTATGCTGCTGTTAGATCGCACCAGCAGCGATCAGGGATATCATTCGCTTTGCCTGTCTGGACGGATTTGGGTTTAAGTGTGCGTTTTTGACCAAATGTGTTTAGTTATTTAGCTGTTTTACTGTGTTTTTCCATGTTTCGCCGAGTTAGTTTGCCATACTGACCTTACGTCTCTGCACCATGAGTAAGAGTGAAGGAGAGGATGATGAGTTTAGATAGCACCCCTACGGGCAACAGCTGTAACTGGTAGTGACGGTAAATTTCTGATTGAGATTTTGCACCCGTGCATTTCTCCCCGTTTTTTTTTTTTTTTTTTTTATAAAAATGAGAACATCTGCAGCCTCAACTTAGACATTTGAGAGTTCAAGAAGCACAATACATTAATATGGAAAAACGTTTAATTGAATTGGAGTAATGACATTTAGTTGAATAAATATGTAACTGAGTTGTATGGAACAATTATTGAGTTTTATAGACGCTTACTTTGTTCGCTCTTTTTCACACTATGAAACTCTCTTTGATGATGCAGTTTGTTACTTTTTTGATGGACGGTAATCTTCATACGCCGTCATTAAAACCTCAGACTCCGTCTCACTGAAGTACAGCGTTTTATTTTTTTTTCACCACGGGTTTCCATGGTGACTCCAGAAATCGGCAATCTATTGAGAATGTCTTTATGTACCTGCTGTGCACGCCCATTAACCCAGGGTTACCAAGTCGAGCCACTACGCCAACTCTTATCCGGCCTTTGGAACCGACATACCCAGAGTAAGCGTCTGTACGTGATTTCAGCCAGAGTTCAGGCTCAAAGTCAGGCTAGTTTAAACATGCTTCCTGGAATACCCCCCTGAAGTGTAATAAATAGAAAACAAAACACACAACTAAGATAACAATATTTTATTTATGCTAGTTCAATAGTAGCTGACATTTTGTTTAATGGTACACAAAAGTGGAATTATTGTTTTTTTTTGGGTGCTCCGTGCTGAAAGCACAGAGGTAAAAGCAACAAAAGCATGACAAAGAGTAAATTGTAAATAGGAGTATGGTCCTATAACAGTTGCCGACAAAGGACTTGAGTGACTTTATGAAGGTTTACTCACATGTCCTTCAACCATCAGGAAGAGCGTTCACATGTGGGTTATGGAAAAGGGTTTTGTTGCCATCTCCCCAGGGGAAACGCTAAACAAAAGAACCATGACAAGATTAAGCTTATATTGAGATTGCTTCTGTAAATGTGCTGATTGCCGTGAAGTGGTCAGACCTTTGAACGCAAATGCTAAGATAATATGGAAACGAAATTCTGGCTGTGTATGTTCATGGTGTTGTCTTTTAAGAAGGTGTTTAGCATGCAACACTGGCACACCAGGCAGAGCAACGGTATGAAAACAGATTTTCCATGTTTTGGTCATTGTAGAAGAATGAAATAATTTAGTCTGTTGAACCTCAAAAACATGAAATCGATCAACATTTGGAATAGGACAGCAATCTTTATCCAACCATAAATGAATATATAAAGGACAAATTCTTAATATTATTTTAAATCCAAACATTTTACTCATAGAAAACAGTTTAAGTCACTAATATCATGTTCAGAATAGCTCAAAAAGACTCATTTTAACTTTTTTTTATTTGTACAGCAAACCAAGGAACCTAAATGCACCAATGTTCAAATATTCAACAATAAGAAAAAAATGTATTCTTCACACATGATCACTATCTTAAGTGGAGAGACATATCACACAAGCAAGGTTCCTACTTTCTTTTACACTTATGTCTAAGTGGTATAAGAGTTCTCACTAAAATAATGAACAAAAACAAGTCTGCCATGTTGGCCCTATCGTATCTTTTCTAAATAATTTCTTCCCTTAAATTATTTGATTACAACAATGCAATGGGGGTGCAGAGTTTTAAACTTGTAACAATAAAAACTAATTTTTCAGTCACCTTTATTCCGACAACAAATTACGCTAATGCTAACAGGACAAGCTAGCAGTAGCTTAGCAAGGTCACTTTCAGAACAAATTGGGGTTCTTCTTCCTGTAAATACATAAGACACTAAGAATGACACAGATTGAAGTTTAACATTTACCTGAATGCTCCCCTCCCTCAGCAGCAGCAGCATCGAGCTGACGCCGAGTTTGGGTCAAAGAAGACCGCAACAGCACCTTGGAGAAACGTCCGAGAGTCGCCATTTTCGTTTCTGACTGCCCTTTTCTTTTTCTTCCTGCTTTTCTCGGTAACCACAGATCAACATCTTCATCCATAGCGCTCTCTAGCGTTCAGGCTGTGCACTAATAAGCATAAACGTTGCATTGAAAAGCCCAATGCATGCACAAGCAACTCTTTTGATTTTATTTCTTTATTTTTTATTTATTTAACCTTAATTTGTCCAGGCAAACAGATGAAAAGAATTGCTGTGGTTCGGCAAAATCAAGACCATTTGAGATCATTAGTGAAAAAGATCATACTGTTGAAATGACAACAAATAAATGTTAAAAAACAAACAAAAATGTGGTAAAATGTAAAGAGCAAATAGTACAGGATTTCTATAAAACTTCACAAATAAGATTTTATAGACTGTGACTTTCATGTTTCTTGTTTTCCTTTCAGCTTCCTCCAACTGTCTTCATATATGGACAGTTTCACTTCTTTTACACTCTATCCATTACTCTGAACTGTTGACCCTAGATACTTTAAATTCTCCACCTTCTTTATCTCTTTCTGTAGCTTCACTCTTCCACTTTGGTCCATCTCATTTACACACAAGTACTCCATCTTGCTGCGGCTAACCTTCATTTCTAGGGCAGACCTCCACCTCTTTAGCTTTTCCTCCACCTGTTCCCTGCTCTCACTACAATATCATCTGCAAACATCATAGTCCTTCCAACCTCCTTCCATCAGCAAGGGATGAAGAAGAAACATGGCTGGGTCTTTTCACCGACAATGATCCCAAACAATACTGATCGATAAAAGCATTTCAAGATCCTTGAGTGGCCTAGCCAGTCTCAGATCTCAACCTACAGAAAATCTTTGAGGGAATTGGAAAGTCCGTATTGGCCAGTGACAACCTTAAAACATTACTGATCTAGAGGAGATCTGAACGGATGAATGGGCCAAAATACCAGCAACAGTTTGTGAAAACCTTGTGAAGACTTACAGAAAACGTTTGACTGCTGTCATTGCAAACAAAGGGTATATAAAAAACTATAGAGTTGAACTTTTGTTACTGACCAAATACTTATTTTCCACCAAAATGTACAAAAGAAATTCTTGAAAATCAGACAATGTGATTCTCTAGATTTTTCTTCTCATTTTGTCTCTCATAGTTGAGGTATACCTAAGGAAAATTGCAGACCTCTCACCTGTTTTTGAGTACGAGAACTGGCACAATTGGTGGCTGACTAAAAACCTTTGGGCTCTAATTGTATATTCAATTCATTTCTGAAAAACAGAAACAAAAACAAACCAAGAACTGTTTGGAGCTGTGGAAATTAGGTGCCGTTGTTTGAAATTACTGCACAACATTTTTTAACCTTACAAAAAAATCTTTGAATAGCCAGATGTTTGCTGCAAAAAATGCAAATTGTCAATTACAGTGGTGATGTAAATGCTGGAAGAGTCTGGTGGGAAAGAAACATTTGAAAAATTGAACCTTTTTTTGTCAGCAGCTTCTTTAAAGACATTCATTTTATCAAATTTAAAGATTTAACACCTTTAACATTTTATTGAAGCTGCAGTGGACTTCAAAACTATATCCCAATGGTAAAATTGACTGTTTTAAAATCACATTGGAATTGTTCAGATTTCAAACCAGCTTGACTTCTTTTCACAAATTTGGACAAATAAGACTGGGAAGAAAGGAAAAACTTTTTTGTGATTAAGAATTATTTATTGACAAGCATGACTTAAAATAGTTTGTATGAAAACCAGTCTTGCAAGTGTCTAAAATCAGTCATACATGTTAGTCCAGTTTTAACAAAAGAAAACCAACAGCTGTTCATTTCAACCCTTTTGAAAATAAAAGGCTGAGTGGTGCCACTGAAGTCTATATTGGCTTGTAAAGGAGAGTGGTCACATACTTCTTCTGTGGACGTGAGATGCGCTGGAGAACCATCACGCCATCCTGAAACACACATAGCAACATGACAGCGTATTTGCCTGGTCTGAAAAACAAACAAAAGATGAATTGATAGTCTGCTGATTGTATCAAAATAAGCACCTTTGAGTTCCTACTTCACACACACACACATATATATATATATGTGTGTGTATATATATATATATATATATATATATACACACACATATATATATATATATACATACACATATATATAGAGAGATATATATATATATATATATATACACATATATATATATATATATATATATATATATACATATATATATATATATATTATACACATATATATATATATATATATATATACACATATATATATATATATATATATACATCACACATATATATATATATATACACATATATATATATATATATATATATATAAAGATACATTACATACATATATATATATATATACACATATACATATACATATATATATATATATTAATATATATTATATTATATCATATATATATATATATATATATATATATATATATATATATATATATATATATATATATATAAAACACACATTTAACTACTTGACATTAATAGTTTAAAAATATTCCCACATTCATCGCAGCAAAGGGCATGCACGTGATGCCACAGGTCGATTGGTGCCATATTGGCTGGATGCCTTATGAAGAGTTGAAGGGAACTCTGAAAATATGGTTAATTCCTCTAAAGCTGCTGGATGTCGTGGTACTTGTGATGATCAAATGGAGTCAGCCAAAACTGTGGGTCCTAAGAGGCAAAAAACAGTGAATTCCAACTATTAAATGCAAAAGCTGGCATACTGAAATCTGTGGATCTGCAGTAAATGCTCATCAGTAGAAAGTGGGTCAGGTTATCAGCTGATTGTGTGAATCTTCAAAGCATTCGCACAAGATTCTCCTGCTACTTTTTGTACGTTTTTCAGCTATTTCAGTAATCTTGGTATCAAAACCTTCAGCTCGTTCAGGGCATTAGTGCTTGTAATCTTGGTACTCATAAACTATATAGTTTTTAAAATATTTGGAAAAGTTTGCCCCACAGGAAATTAATGAAAAATTCTTCAAATCCTTCAAAAATGTGCACTTGAAACATATAAACTTCTGCTTACTTTTAGCTATCAACACCATTCAAACTTTAAAATCTTCAGGGAAGATTGATCAATTTACAAGTATTCAGCTTTTCAAAATAACTTGTGTTTTTTATGCAAATATAGTTTACGGTTTATGCAAATTTGAGGTCATTTGAAATACCCGACTGTTCAAAATCTGCCTGCTGCTTGTCACACCAAATCATGTTTTTCACTTGGGATTGTGAGAACATCCTTAAACCTATAGACATGAAACTTTCACACGTTGTAGACCAAAGCCTTGTGATTTTCACAATGGTTAGGATAAGTGAAACAGTTTTGAAGATATGAACATTTGTTTGGAGGTTGTGAAAGTCACAACTCATCCAGAGTGTCACAAAACAGGCAGATGGCTGGTTCCGATTGAAGCAGGTTTGTTACCTCAGCTAAAAATCCACAAAGCTAAATCAGGGTCAGGCAGGCAGGTATGGAAGCATACAGTATGTGTCTCATATTTGTGGTGCAGCGGTAAGGCCTCTGATCAGAAGATTGCAGATTCAATTCCCATGGATGTGTCCTTGGGCATGACACTGAACCCCACCTTACCTCTAATGGAATGTGGCGCTAGTGTTGGCAGGGGAGCCGCCACCAGCGTGTGGATTGGTTTGACTGTAAAGCGCTTTGGGCCTTTGAGGAAGGTAGAAAGCGCTACACAAGTAAACACCATTTACCGGAAATGCTTTTTCATTTTTACAATAAAGCTGCATTCATTGACTCAAAAATAAAATGAAAAATCAGTTCGCCAAATGGCTTTTACTTTTTATTCTTCAACCCTGCTCATTCTGTCGTTTAATTAAAATGATAAAGAAAATGGTTTTTGACATTTCTTTTTCAAAAAGTCCTCTTGTAAATATGTAGCAAAACTGAATAAGAAATATCTAATATGACAATTAAAATGGATTAACAGAAATGCTTTTCATTTTCAAAATGTAACTGCATCAACTGAATAAAAAATAAAATAAAAATTCTTATTGAATCTGCATTAGATTGGTTCAGGGATGCCCACACTTTTTTGGCATTTTTGGCAATCTAATAATTAAAAATCCTCTAAAATGCTTTTTCATTTATCAATTAAAGCGATAATGCAGGGGGGATTGCATTTAATTCTCACATCCACAGCGCAATAACTGTGGCATAAATCATTTTCAGTCAGAAGTTCCAGTGGGGAGGCGGGGGGATGACGTCAGTGCTCACTCTTCTTCTTTTGTCACTGCTATGCGTATTTGGCACTGGAAAAAAGAGGGGCGACGCAATAATAGAAGAGTGGGGACCAAGAGGTTGGGAAATATTGTCAGAAGCTACAGATTGCTTAAGCTTACAATGTGGAATAAAGTTTTATTCAAAAAAGTGCATGAGCAAGCGGCCGCTGTGACTGGAAGTAGCGGAAGTGCTAGGTCCAGTAGCTGCTCGCCAAATTCCTCTGCCGCCCCGTTCGAAACTGAGTCATGTGACGGCTTCATGGCGACTGTTCACGCGCCTGCCCCTGGAGGTGAATGGACGTTTTAACTGGGCTTAAACTTAAAGAAAAAAACAGACAAAAGGTCGGATAATATAAACACATGATTTATTTTGATGTCTATATTCATTGCTGTCAAATTATTTCCTCCATCCATCTTCTAACCCGCTTAATCCCTGCAGGGGTTACGGGGGTCTTGCTGTCACTTATTGTAAAACTTTTCGTAACTCCAACTGGGAAGGTAATCCCAACAAAAATTGTGCACGTGTGAGAACGCCAGGTCGTTTGCCGTTAGGGCCAACAACGCAGAAGAAGAGTGAGTATGGATTTCTTCGCCCCACCTACCTCCTGGAACAGCTGACCGGAATTGAATTATGCAACACTTTTCATACGGCGGATGTGAAATCAAAAATGCAATCCCCTTTTTTAGGGCTGCACGATATGAGGAAAACTCGCGATATGCGATATTGGTGATTAATATTGCGATAACAATAAAATTCGCGTTATATAAACAATCAGCAAAACAACCAAAAACATAATTTCCATGTCACTGCAACAGTTTAAAAATTATACTCCAAATGACCCTCGTTGACGAAGGAGGCAAACATGAAACATAAAAGAGCTCATCTGATTGATCAACAACGTAAACGGGTCCTTCCGATTGGTTAAATGCATAAAGGGATTTATTTCATTTGTTCAATGTTTCAAGCTGCCGTGAGATTGTTTTAGCGAATTTAAAGGTAACCATTTATTGCGATTTTCGCCGTCTTTTGCGGTATGCATATTGCACAGCTTAATGTCGCGATAACGATAAATTTGCGGTATATTGTGCAGGCCTACCCTTTTCGCATAATTGTTTTAATTATGTCACAAAATGAGCGTTGTTAAGGTAAAAAATGAAAAAGCGTTTTGGAGGATGGATTTTTTTTTTGTCAATTGATGCCGTTACATTGTGAAAATAAAAAAAGCCTTTCTGTTAATCCATTGTAATTTTCACATTAGATATTTCTTATTGAATTTTACTACACATTTACTAGAGAACTTTTTGAAAATGAAATGTCAAATACAATTTTCTTTAGCATTTTAATTAAGTGACAGAATAAGCGGTGTTGAAGAAGAAGAAAAAATCTATTTGATTTTTCATTTTATTTTTGAGTCAATGAACCCAGCTTTATTGCAAAAATGAAAAAAGCATGGGAGTATATACTTTTATTTTGAAATTAGACATATTTGGTTCCATTTTACTTGGTTCTTTATATACACGAACATTGTGTGTTGTAATTACGACTGCAAGCGAAAACGGCACGCACCACCATATAAGGACATGGAACTGCTGAAGGTCGTTTATGCTTTTTGTCTGTGCTGAATTGCTTATCGAACAGAAAAAAAACATCTGTCGGGATATCCAACTGTCCTTCACACCTGGAACTGTTGGTCTCTTAATCTTGTGCTTGTACGGATAGACACAGAGCTATTGTAGGACTTGATTCACACGTTATTCCGTTGGATAGTAAAATGGCCTGTCGTGGGGGTTTGAGCTGACTCGTGTGATTTTATTCTTTTCCCACAGCTCATTAGGTTTTTGGTGTCCTTAACCATCTAAACCTGGGAAGGCCTTACGCGGCTGAAACAGACGGATGGAGGGACAGATAGATAGGATAGATTAAGCTTACAATGTGGAATAAGGTTTTATTCAAAAAAGCGCATGAGCAAGCGGCCGCTGTGACTGGAAGTAGCGGAAGTGCTAGGTGCAGTAGCTGCTACAGACCGGTAGGTTGATCTTTTGTTCATATTTTTAAAGGAAGGCTCAAAACCTACCTTTTAAATCTTGCTTTTAACTGAAATTTAGGAATTCTTTGGATATTTTTATTTTATTTATTTTTTTCAATTTTATATGTATATGTGTATATAGCTATATTTTTTAATCAATCTATTTATTCATTTTAATGTATTTAGTCACTTTTACGATTTTGGCGATTTTTACAGGGTTGGCATTGTGCCGGTTTTTAATTAATATTTGTTTGTCTTGTCCTTTGTTTTTAAATTTCATCTTGTAAAACACTTTGTATGCCTTGTGTTTTAAAGGTGCTATACAAGTAAACTTTGATTTGATTTGATCTTTTGATGCTTGTCATCTCAAAAGTTGCGGGCATGCCAAAAAAGTGTGGGCATCCCTGAACTAATCTAATACAGCTGTGGACACTGGAGGTTTATTATATGGGCGATATGGGCCATAGCCCAGGGTGGAATTTTCCAAGGGGCCGACGAGGGAAAATAATCATTCAGTTTTTCATTTCTATATTTTAGAAATGCTACAATGAAGGAGGCAGGGTGACTGAAGAAGAGATACTTTGAGCCTTTATTTTGAAATGCATAACGTTTTACATCACACCAGGGTGATCATCCTGTCCCCTCCCCACACTCATGGTGCAAAAAAAAAAAAAAGAAGTTAGAACAACAGGATGAAATAACTAAGCCTGAAACAACACAAAACAGCCACATAAAAGGGCACATGGGCAAAAGAAAAACCTGTGCTCAACCCCCTTTCGACCAGAGCACGCAAAGGGGATTGTATCCCACAATTCCCTGCTCTACCAGCTCCGACAGGAGACCCAGCATGCAAGTGACCGCCCTTACCATATGAATAGCTATGCCCGTCCATTCTCGTCATCTGAAGGTTTCATTTTAAATGTTACACTGCGCCCTCTGCTGCACGACCCTGAAACTTGCGCCCACACGTCTTTGCGTCACTCTTTGGAACACAAGTCCAAAAATTCGAGAGGGGTCGCGATTCCCGGTGGCTGAGTAAATCAAAGACAGGAAGTCTATTTCAGGCTATCATCTCTAGCTCAAACTACTTTCATATCAAATTACGGACTGCATTCACCATGAATGTATTTGTAAAACCCAATTCCAATCTATCAATCATACTAAGAAGTATTGGCTATTAGCCAAGCTGATGTGCTAAGCGGTAGTTGGTGTCAGAATATGCTAACTTGTTTGTTTTCGTGAGCACAATAAAATGAAAAGGACAAAACCATCCGGTGCCCAATTTGGAAGAAATAAGAAAGAAGACCAAGAGAAACTTGTTACTGGCATTATGTAAACCTAAGACAACTTTATTAAACATGCACAATAATATTTGAAGAGTAGTTAGGCTAAGGCTTTTGTTATCCTTAACTTTTAGTTAATCCAAACTGAATTTGTGCAATAAATTTAGCTAATTAAATATAATTTTATATTCACTCATATCTAACCAATCACTAAACACGTGCTTTTGTTAAAATAGCTTAATACGACATGATGATTTGCTTTTAAATTATTTAGATATTTGTAATTACTTACCGGTATATTCAGTACTGTCTCTTATTCTCAGTATTATAAGAATTATTTTGTGGTGGTTCCTCAGCTTGTTGCCAGAAATTGCATTTTTTAAACAGTTTTAATCCCCTCTACTTTGTTATATGTGTCTAAATATTTTGTAAGAATGTTCTGTTTTTCCTTTCATATTAAATGCACTTCTAAAATATTTGGAAGCACCTTTTACCGTCCAAGACGAAAATGATGTCCCACAGCCATCTACCTCAGTCTGTCACTCAGAAGGAGACTGAGACCACTTCAGAACTCGTTTTGGAAGATCAGTATGCAGAGCCAAACATTTCCAAAGACACTGAAGGCCCATTTGCATCTGATCCACAACAGCAAGAAACATAGTTGCATCATGTAAGTTACTATTGCAGTATAGATAAAATATATATGTGAACATAATTTCATAAAATGTATGACAACCCATACTGCCTCAACAAATTCCGCAAACACTAATTTATTCACAATGTATGTGCCTTTTTTAGGATTACAAAACACAAAAAATCTCCATCCATTATGGGGGTTCAGTTGATGAAAAACTGCCCACTGACCAAGCTAACTGGCCCTCATCTATGATTGACAGGAATCGAACAGATCTGGTTTGCAGAGGACCAATTGAGGAGCCATCCACATTTGTTTTTCCCAAGAATGACAACGATGGAAGAAGCTGTCATCACCAGTACTTAAAAAACATTAAGTTAATGGAGAAGAAGTGAAAAGAACATGGTTGGTGTATTCGGTGCTGCAAACTCTTTTCCAAAAAGAAAATTCGTTTAACAAACCCTGGATTCAATGACTGGAAGCATGCCAGTTCTTTGATTACCTCACATGACAATAGCCCAGATCATATCCACTGCATAAAAACTTGGAAAGAATTAGCTATAAGGATAAAAATAAAAAGCATTCATACTAGCACTATCGCAGGTAATGCATCTTTTCTAGTTTTTTTGTTTACATTTCTGATTGCTGGATTTTTTTTTTTTTGCAGCATGAAAGTTAGCTGACCACAGATCTAGATATTTTTCACCTGTTAATAATTCAATCGAAAGCCAGCAACATAAAAAATCTGACAGGTGAGAGTAGGGTTAGGGTGCTGTGTGTTTGTGTGCAATTGAGTGTTATTGGATGATACGCTTCACCCCTCTCAATGCAAGTTCCTTGTTCACTGTTTATCACTGGTGTTGGAGCCAAATTCAGAGTTTTTATTTAATATTTATTTTTGAAGCCAAATCTGCAGTTTATATTTAACGGTTATTGTTTAAGACAAATGCACTGTTTTCATTTAATAGTTAATTTAAATAAAGATTGTTTGAACTTCCAATTAGATAAAGCTACGTCACAGAGATGCTGTTAGCGAGATTCAGTGTTGATTGAAGCCTGAGAAAGTTGGAAGCGATATAGTTTTTTGACCGTGTGTTCGTGTAATTTTTCATTTTTTGTAATAAAACGTTGATGAAGCACGTCTCACTCGCGTTTCAAATAACAGTTGCTGGACAGGCTTCAAACGGTGGTACAAGAGAAAGACACGCAGAGAGAGTGCCACTACAACTGGTATCACAAGTGACGCTCGTCTATCGCAAACTTGGCGTCATTAATTCTTCTCCTACCTGACATTTCCTCAGACAAAAAAGTTAGAATGAGAACAACATTAAATTACTTTGGAAAATTTAGAGCAAAGAGAAGCATAAACACTAATCAAAGCCATGGCTCCTGAAAGCCTTCAAATTCTGTACTGTGTGGTGTGACTGTTTAAATATCAGCAGGTAGGATTACTGATTTCCAGAGCTCTGTCAACATTGATTTTGGCAGAAAATATAGGTCAATCTGTCGGGTTAAATTAACATTTTTGAAGTTAATGGACCTGGCTTTGTCTTTTAAGTGGTCTACTTCTCCAGATAGAGTGAGATCAGATCAATTTTGAGATATCTTGATAAGCTTAATGCTTGGGCACTTCAACTACACTACAGCTACCCCGCTAATATGGTGAGGTAAACAAATTTACCTAAGTGCACACACTTTATAGCTCACAGTAAAAAAAAGGAAATTTTTTTCTCTCTAACCTTGATAGAAAGGGCGTACAGGTGGTTGAGCATGACGTGGTTGGGTTCTGGAAGCAGCGTTGGATCACACTGATGAGAGATTAAAAAAATTCTTACAGGATTTGCTTCATGGAAACATGAACAAGCATGCAAGCTTAACCTACAGAGATCCCCGTGTCCTTGTTGAGCAGCACCTGGAGCAGGTGAGGAGGCAGGATGGGGGGCTGTTTGAGTTTGTCCTCTGGCTTCATCACATATGCGTTTTGTTGGTATGGGCCTGGTGGGGAGCTTGATAGGTCTGAAACAACAAAAACAACAATATAATTATTTTAGAAAATCTGAACACTGACAATGACACCGACACCATCCCAACCATCACCTGTTCCAACTGCTACTGTCAGAACGGCGGTACAGAACACACAAAGCTCGCACCAATAGACTAAAAAAAATTTTTTCTCAGAGCTGTCAACGTCCTGAACAAAATGTGAACCTCAAAATAAAAACACTGTGACATCTGTATTCCAATCATGTGCAATATCTAATAGTCCGGAAGTGCAATTAAAGTTACGTGCAACACATATATTTAAGTTGTATCAATGTATATATCCATAGTTCCACATATTTTCTATTTCATTCTTCTAACGTCTATGTAACTTTATTTTATTTTGCTCAAGCAGCTGGAGAGCACCAGTAATTTCGTTGTAACAGAGAGGCTTCTTGTGTACAATGATATTAAAGGAATCTGATTCTGAATAAAAAAAAAACATGTTTTTATTGTTTTTACAACGAGCACTGTCATGCTGGACTGTTTAGTTAAAGGCAAAGCAAACGCTGTTCCCCTTATGAACAAGGGTCTGGATTCACTTGAAGATAAACTCTGAAGCGAACTGCACCAGCTGCAATAAGAATAAACATACTGTTTCAGTGGACTATAGAACAGAAATAACCCAGAGGTATTAAGGTATTTAAAAAAAAAAAAAAATCCCAAAGGGCTGGACGTGTCTTTTGTTAAACATGGTATAGTGCGGAGGTGCAGGCATGGTAGTCCGAGAACAACTACTCCAATCTGCTCTAACTGCAGGGTGATTGCATGTAGTATTGTCCATTCAAGAGAAACAGCAAACCAAACTGGGTGAAGGTGGAAACATTTTCTTCATTCACTGGCTGATTAAACAGAAGCTGCTAGACTATCATAGTGTGAATAAGTGTTCTCAAACATTAAACAACATTTAGTTAGAATGAAACAATACCATAAAAAAGGAAGGAAAAAACAGAATGAGCACATGTCAACACAAAGGATCAATGACCAAAACTCCAATCATCACCTGATCTATTGTAAAAAAGTTCCCAGTGGTCTTCCAATTATGATTGTTGTTTTTAGCCAAAATAAATAAAAAACTTGTTTACTGGGACATAGTTTCTGCAGAGCGGTGGGTGGTTGTGGGAGGGACTGTTAAGTAACCCCGCCCCTTCACCTCCCCATAGCTGAGAACTCTCTGTTTGCACGCTCTCCTGCTAGCTGCAATTGAGTTTCCCTACGGGGATTAATAAAGTTGATCTTAATCTTAGTTTGCAGCCCCTCACATCTCCAAACTAACATTAGTGAAGCAACAAAAATAGCGAACAAATGTTGAAGCTATCACGCCATACAGTTTTGAGCCAGATACCAGTATAGATAAGGAAAACAGAGATGTGGACAGATTTCGTCGTCTACATGTGGATAAGTGAGAATTGTTGGTTAACAGCAGAAAAGTCAACAAATGCTCCAGAGTGTCCCATTCACATTACTGGATTTTTAAATCGGGGGCGGGCTTAAAAAAAAAAAAGTTAAACCAAATGGGGTTTTAATTACGTTCTTGTTCTACCTCAAAGATTTCTCAAATCATCAATCAAATCATCAAAGGTATACCGTAGTTTTTTTTTAGTGCGTTTACCTGCATGTCGGAGACCCAATGCACATTTGTTTCAGGAGGAAGCTGCATGCTGACAACGCTTTCAAGGAAAAAATGTGGTATCAGTCTTTGTCCCAAAGACCAAAATAGTCGACATCAACCAACCAATTCATTTTATGTCCCTGGTTGTTGGCACGAATTTAAGGGAGAATAAGGTGGGAATAGTGGCTGTGAATTTTTACAGGTAAAAATATTTCAGAGGTTTGAGACATTTTACGGGTTAGAAACAAACAATGAAAGGAGAAGAGGCAAGCAGAATGAGACAAGCGTTCTCGAGCAGATCCCAGTCCTGCGCCCATCGTCACAGATGATGACAAAAACTTGAACAAAGGGTAGACTGAAATGCAAACGCCGCCTCCAGGTAGACTAAATCAGGAGGGACTCAGCTTGGAAATGTCAGATTAGTGATGTGGCCCTGTTTATGCAACTGGACAGAAACTATTCTTTGGAATGATACTAAGCATTTCTATGAGATCTACAGCATTTCTAAATGAAATGAGTTTTTCTGAAACGTTTCTATTCAGTTTTTCGTAATAGAAATGCAGAAAACTGCTAAAATGTTGCCAGTATTTGTTTTTTGTTTTAAAGTTGTGTATTGCTTTGTTGTTGGTCAAACTTTGAACATGCTTGTGATGTGGTCAAGTGTGTTCAAATGAAAAAAATTTTTTGGGAGGGTACACAATTATTTATTTTATTATTTATTTTAATCAATTTAATTTTGAAACCTCTTTTAGGAATAGCAGTACAAAAGCGCTTGAGACATTGCCTGCATTTTAATGTGAAAAGCTGCTTTTAACATTGTAGTTTGCAATAGTTACAGTTTCGTATAGTTTTCTCATATATACTCATTCTCATATATTTTCATTTTAAGCAAACAGAAAAAAAGGTCCTTTTTTGTGATTTTCACAATAACAAAAGTTAAATTTATACTTTAATTTGGCTTTTTGTGTTATGTCCAGGGTGTTAAAACAGCTTGGCAAACTGAGCAAACAAACAAACTGTAAGGTCACACAGCCGTGGTTATGCCAGAAAATGATACCAAAAAAGAAGGTTAATGTATAAAGGTAAAAGAAAATAATCAAAATCAGCCAATTATATCATGGGTTCCGAAAAGTTAACATACTTCAAAAACAAGACCATTTGTATAAATAGTAAACATTTTCTGCCTTAAAAAAACTGCTTACAATCATTATAAAAAAAAAGTTTGCGAACATGTTGATTAATGTGGGTGCCCTCACCAGACATGTCTGCTGAATCCTCAGAGTCTATCCTGAGGGCATCGAAGACCTCAAAGTCAGTTCTCTTCACCTGTATGACATTGTTCACTGATCCAGTTTTAGATGTAGCCACAGCCTACAGGTCAGCAAAAACAGAAACAATTCTCAACATACAGTACATGTTTTCACACAAAGAAAAAAAGCGCACTTCTTAACTCCTCCACTCACCCCAGCCGGATCCAAAGTCCACTGACCATCCACGCAGAACTTGTACTGGTGATCTCCCTCCGGCAGGTCAACGATCGCCACAAAGTTTTTCTGGCTGCATTTGAAAAACAATCAGGTTTAACTCCAAGGTTCATTCATAAGGCTTCCTTTTTGGGGAGTCAGACCTTCTATTCAGGGGGATCTTGGTGGCCCAATTGTTGAAAGATCCAGAAACATAGACTTCCTTGGCTGCCCCGGCCCATCTGAACACAGTCGGTCTGGCATGCGTTGGACTTTTGCTGTCACAGTCCAAGTCCTCCTGCCACGCCAGGAACTCCTGCATCTCCTGTGGGGCCTGAGAAGAACCGGATTTGAAACACAAACTTTCTTTACCAGCTGACGAAAACAGATGTGCGACTTATGGGAAGATAATGCATTTATTAAGCCAATAAGATCCTACACAAAATCAAATGAAACTGCATGGTCCTGCAAGTCAGTGATGCTGGACCTGGACTAATAAATGTTAGTTACTGTGTTTAAATTCGCAGAATCTATCATTAAGGTAAATCCTGTTTTTGGTGTTTTTTAACATGTTCTAGTGGCATTTTTCTGGTGATTGGGGACATATATAAAGACAATTAAGATTAAAACTGTATTCTGTGAATTCCTTTATTCCAATTGTTGTGAATCAGGAGCAGATGTAAAAATGCCATCTAAAAGAGCTCAAAGATGTGACATAGAAGCTACTACAGGAAGCCACAAGCTCCCTGCTCTGATCCATTCTGATGCAAGCACTTGCAGACGACTAGATCTGTAAGTGCTCTAAATGACACCGTTTCTTTATTTTTGCAAAAACAGCATAATCATAATTGAAAGACCTCTAGGAACACTTTTACAAAAGATAAAGAGAGGTTCGGAGTGAGGGGTCAAAAGAAAGTAATGTTTGTGAAAAGAGATGATTCACTGCACATCAAATTCAAAGTAAGCAGGTTAAAGAAGCATTTATATCCATGAGTGGCTGAAATGAGCTCCCTTCTTAGGGTGGCTGGGCCTCCTTAGAGAAAGGGTGAAGAGCTCGGTTGGAGGAGAGCCGCTGCCCTCCACACGGAGAGGATCCAGATGAGGTGGCTTAAGTTGGGGATCTGGTCCGGATGGGAGGTGTTCTGGGCATGTCTCACTGGGTGGAGGCCACGGGGAAGACCCAGGACACACTGAAGAGGCTACATATCTCAGATAGTCTGGGATCGTCTCAGGGTCCCTCAAGAGTGGGAGGAAGTGGCCAGGGAGAACGAAGTTTGGGCATCTTTGCTTAGCCCCTGTGCTATCCTCCAAGGCACGTTAACGTTGGGAGTGGGGTCATCTGGAACCCAGGTCCCTGAACTTTTCCTTCAGTTAATTTTTAAAATCTTTACTGGTATAAATGGCAGACATGGAATCTTGTCGTCATGGGAGGGATAACACGTCACTGCAAGAAAGCAAGAGGGGTTTTGAACTGCTGCCCCTGCGACCGAGCCAGTCCGGATAACCGGAAGAAGATGAATTGATTAAATGTTTGTTTTGTTTAATAATTGCACGCTATAAGTGGCTTAAATTCCTTCCCACACCTTGGCATCTTCCCTCTGGAAGAGGTCTGCATCCTGATCCTCGCTGCTATCCATCATGATGTTGGGTCGCGTCTCCTTCCCTCCGGGCTGTCCATCTCGGTATAACCGTTCTCCGCTGGACCTGTCGCTGCTGCTGTTGCCCATCCTCCGTCCTTTACCGGGTGGTTCTCTGTCAATCCAACCAGCAGTTTAAACAAAAATCGCGCGGACGGAAATCCTGTTTACGACTAATGTAACCGGACTGGAAAGGCCCGGGGAAATGGCTCATGAAAAAAAACGAACTTTTCTCGAGTAAATAAAAGTCGTATGCTGATGTTCGATTGTCTACATCAGCCTGAGGTCCAAAGGTCTGCAGGTCCCGATCGACGACCTTCCTGTTGTTCCAGGCTGAACTACATGAGTTTGGTCTGGACTAGTTGAAAACAACAACAGAGTCCTAAGCGCGCGACTGTTCCTGTGCGCACGCGACAGCTCAGCAGTAACGTAACCTAGTTTAGAGCGTGGGTTTTTCCTCCTTCCCTCTGGTTGTTTGACGTTTCATCCCGTTTCTCATCGTTAACTAGGCTTGTTTGAGATTTGAGATGAACCAGCGCCTCGCCTGAATCGTTGGCGAGACTAGGTGGCTGCAGCAGGCGGAGGCGGGGAAAGGCGAACGCGGAACTGCAGCGAGACTGCACGAGAACAGGAAGTTGGAGTTTAAAAAAAAACTTTATTAACAATTGAGTTACCATACACGGAACAACAATTTCAGTGCAATTTTCTTTATTTCAAGTAAACAAATGTATTGTGCCCGTGTCCTGACATTAAAAAATTAAATATTTCTCGTTCCCACAAATTAATATCTTGTTCGCACAAAATAATATTCCGTTCCCACAAGATAATATTCCGCTACCAAGAAATACCATTTTGTTCCCTCAAAATAATTAATTCATGGGAACGAAATAATTAATTCGTGCGAACGATATAGCTGTTCACGTCATAAGTCATGTTCACGTCATAAGTCATATGCAGAAGTTACATTTTTGTATTTAGTGACAATTGTTTGCCTTGTACAGTTCCATCAGTGACATCTTGTAAATTTTTTGAATGCATTTAACTTTTTGGTTAACTTTCGTTCAATCCGTTCCATAAATCCACACTACAAACTGATAACCCCTTTTCCTTTTTGTGCTTCAAAGTGCTTCAGGGCTAGCTCCAGAGCCTCTTGTAGGCTAGAGGGGTGTGCCAGTTGTGTCTGTCGACTATGTTGGCAGCGGTCCAGTTATAAGGACTGGGGTGCACCCAGACTCAAGCCAAGAAATGTCCACATGGGCCCCCCAGTTTGGGAACTGCTGGGTTAATACATCCATGCCCCCATGTTTTCTGGTGTTACACAAAACATTTTTCCTTAAGTAATGACATTTTTTCCTCCAAATAAAATCAAATAATGTTTTGTTTAATAGGTTACAGATGTCTTTTGGCATTTCTAAAGACAGAGACACAGACATATCTAGAGATTCCTTCAGCTTTAGATAACAGAATTCTACCGTTCAGAGAAAGATTTCTCATTAACCACATGGTATAAGGCGCGGTGGAGTTTAGAAACAAAGGATTTGTATGTTTGTGTCAGTGTGGGGGGGGCTCGAAAATATTCTAATCTTCAGAAAGGGGGGCCCTGCAGAAAAAGTTTGGGAACCACTGCACTAAATCATCTTCAAATGGATACGCCATGCTGCTTCACCTCACTGAAAACAAACTAACCTTCAACTAAACCTCCTTCAGACCAGGTTATGTTCAGAGCATGAGTTGCCATGGCAACTTCACATACCCTGAAACATACCTCAATTTCTGGAACCAAAAGCTGAGGTTATCAACTTCCTTAGCCTCAAACTTACCGTGGGAGCCAGCATAACCTGCTTTCTGGAATACCCCCATGATCTCTGGCCAGTTCACTCTGCACATAAGCAGGCATGTGGGCGTATGCTCTCATTGTTAAGGTTTCAATGTCATTGGCAAATACACAGAGCGGCTTACCGTCATGTGTCCGTCTGTTTGCCAACTCCGAACGAAGAACACTGGGTCTGCAACACCGTCTAAACCGTCGCTGTAGAGCACTAACAAAAGGTATATGATCAACACTTTCTGCAGGGCTAAGCAGCAGCAGGTATGTTAATGCTTTGTCTGTGAGGCACATGGCCAGCTGCAAAGCTTTAACATCTTCTGACCAGCCCGCAGCCCACGCTAAAAGTTCTAAGTGAGCATGGAAGGCCTCCCAAGCTGTTTTGCCGGAGTATTTCGAAGTTTTCACTTGGATCTAGCTAGACAGGGCACCGCTATCTTTGTTTACATTCGGCCTGACACCACTATCCGAACGTTTTTTTGTGCCGGCGCTGGCTACCTCGCTTAAGCGGGGGTCAGCGGCCAGCTAGTTGAGCTGTTTCAGACGGGCTACGTGTTAATCAGCGTGGCTCAATCACACCAGATGGCCAGAAAGCCCAGCGTGATCGTGTACCACCTCCTCCTTAATTTTGGGACGAGCGTCGAGTTTCCCTTATGGCATCGCCATCTTCTCTGAGTTGCAATGCACAGTGAGGACGAACAGACTAGAAAAAGAAAGAAGTTACAATATAACACTGAATGAGGGCGGCTGCCTCCAAGGACTCCACGACCCCAATGCACAAGTGGGTAGCCAACTCGTAACGTGAATGGAGATCCCCAATCAACTTCTCCACCAGGAGTACCTGCTCAGGGCTCCAATACAAACACACCATAACCCCAACAGTGATTAAAAGAAAACACAAAATAGAGGAGGTGCACCTGAGCAGGACACCACCACTTGTAGGCCGAAACAGGGGGGGTCCCCCTTTACACCACACTACCATATGGCACCCGCCAGCCACAGCAAGGATGAAGGGAGAAGGCAGCCACCTCCAGCCAGGTCCAACCACCAAAAAAACTAAGATGGGCACAAAATACAATTTAAAATGGATAAAAACAAGGGTGTCAAGCTCTAACATTAAAAACAATGGCTAAAAACACTTCAAACAAAACAGCAGTGGCAACTCTGCTGAAAAAAAAAGAAAAATAAATGAGTTCTCCTTGGGACATGTTTACGAACCCTTATTTTACCTCTCATGACCCAGGGTCAGAACTCATATCGCCACCTGTTAATATAAATAGTTTAAAATGTTGCCAACACAAATTCTTAAAAACTTTAGTAAAAGGTTCACATAAGATCACTCACCTTGGTCAAGCCAGGAAATCAGTCTAGTTGGGACTTCCACAGTTGCTATTTATCAGCCTAATGGGCCAATCACAGCTTAACAGACAGGTGGTGGCCATGAAGGTTAGCCTATGGTTCACCATGAGGACAAACTACCCCCCACAGCCCTGTCTGTCAGACTTGGCTCTTGCTCTGCACTTAGTTATCCCCAGATTTTCTTTGTGCAGCTTTGAAAGACTGTCCTTCAGTGATTCTGGAATCACTATTCTACTATTGTGAAGTAGCAAACCACTGTGAACTGAGAGTTCTCCAGAGAACTGCAAGTAAGGCTGCAGGGACCTTTAAGCTGAGAATGTATCAGGCCATCCTTCCATGCAACACTTTTTGAGTTGCCGAATAACAATGTTATTCTCCTGATGTGTCTTGATTTGCTGAAGCCTGCTCTCAGTAGCTGGTAGGCTGCTTATAACCATGTCCACATACAGGTTTATGTTTTCCTCTGGTAATTCAATATGTTTCCCTCCAACAGGAGCTCTTGACAGAACATCTGCAGTCGTGATGTTTTTGCCTGCCACATGAGAGATGGTAAAAGAAAACCCTTATCAGTCTCATGTGTAACCATTGTATGAGGTGTGGCAGCTCATCCAATCTCTTGGAACCCAGCAGTGGGAATAACAGTTTGTGATCTGTCTCCATGTGAAAACTTTTCCAATGAGAAACTCTTGAAACCTCTCACATGCCCAGGTAAGGGCCAGTGCCTCCTTTTGAAATTGAGTGTAGAGTTGCTCTGTTTCACTCAAAGCTCTGGACACATAGGCAACTGGTTTCCATCCATTATTCTCTTGGTTTTGGAGGAGAACAGCGCCCATCCCATAGGAAGAAGAATCCACATAAAACCAGTGTTTCAGAATTCGGGCTATGCAGAGCGAGTCCTGGGGGTGTTGTCAGATCTGCTCTGATACTCTCAAAAGCTTTCTGCTGCTGTGAACCCCAGCTCCACATGTTGGACTTCTTCAGCAGGTCTCTTAGAGGACGTATCTTTTCTGCCAGGTGAGGCAAAAACTTTCCGAGGAGATTGGCCATTCCAAGAAAACATCTCACATCACTAACATTGCTTGGCTCCTGCATGTCGGGGATCGCTTTAACCTTACATTACATTACATTACATTGGATTGGATTGGAGTGGAGTTCAAATTCTGGATGTTGTTCACCTGTGGCTGATTCAGTTTATTTAGTTTTCTAAAATCGAAACATACTGAGCTTTTTTGATGAATCTTAGTGACTGTAATAGTTTTTTTGTCCAATAATTTTCCCTAATTTTTAAACATAAATAAATAGAGCCTTTGGCTTCATTCCTGTGGGGGAAGTAAAAGGTAATATAGTCTGAGTTGTACTACAGATAACTGTAAGAGTAGAGAAATTTCTACGAGAACAAGACTGTCTCTTCTAGACAATTTTCTTTGTATTTTTTTACTAGTTTCTGCCAGTTCAGATATTTTACAGTGATGATACACCAAACTGCCCAGAGATTCTCTTAGTTATCTGATGTCAAAGATGCAACTGTGTGTATTGTAGTGGTATGTAAACACGGAGTTCAAGAAAAATAAGGGCAGTTATTGCTGCCAAGGTGCGTGTAAAGAACTCGATTTTTAATACAGACATAGACCCATTATTCGTTTTCCTAGTACCATCATTAGCAGCATCACTGTAAGGCACTTTGCGGTCCAAAGGACCTTCGGAGCGCACACTGTAACAAAGCACCCTACCCTGCCTGCAAACACGAAGCCACAAGTCAAGCTGCACTGATCAGAGACATGCATTGCTTTCGCAGAGCATCTAGCCACAACGAGTGAGCACTGACGTTATTACCCTGCCTCCCTCCTGGAAATGCTGACTGGAATTCTGCTAAACTTTTTTTTTTTTTTTTTGGGGGGGGGGGGGTGTAAAAAAGGAGAATGCATTCCCTTCTTTATATTTGCACTTTAATTATGTCACAGAATGTGCAATGTTGAAGTAGAAAATGAAAAATCATTTTGAAGGATTCATTTTTCATTTTATTTCGAGTCATTTGATGCAGTTACATTGTGAAAATAAAAAAAGTATTTCTGTTACTCAATTTGTATTCTCAAGTTAGATATTTCTAGTTCAATTTTGCTACACATTTACTGGAGAAGTTTTTGAAAATGAAATGTCAATTACCAATTTCTTTATGATTTTAATCAAGTGACAGAATGAGTATTAAGAAGAAAAAGCGGTTTGGCGGATTGCATTTTTACATTTTAATTTTGCGTCAACAAATGCAGCTTCATTTTGAAAATCAAAAAGCATTTCTGGGGTGGCACAGTGGTTAGTGCTCTTGCCTGACAGCATGAAGGGACCTGGTTCAAGTCCTGGCAAGGGAACCTTCAACAAAACATCCTTTCTGTGTGGAATTTGCATGTTTGCATGTTCTCCCTGTGTATGAATGGGTTCTCTCCAGGGTCTCTGGCTTACTCCCACTGTCAAAAAACATGCTTCATAGGACAATTGGAAACTCTAAATTGTCCCTCAGTGTGAATGTGTGTGTGATTGTGGCCCTGCTACAGACCGTTGAACAGTCCAGGGTGTACCTTGCCTTCACCCACAAGTAGCTGGGACAGGCTCCAGCAGCCCTGCAACCCCAAAAGGGAAAAAAAGGTAGAAAATGGAAAAAAAACTTTTCTGGTCTCTTTTGGTATTGACTTTTATTTTTAATTATGCTTCAGAAACGCTTC
Source organism: Oryzias sinensis (assembly GCA_037389245.1). Lineage (NCBI taxonomy): Eukaryota > Metazoa > Chordata > Actinopteri > Beloniformes > Adrianichthyidae > Oryzias > Oryzias sinensis. Next base: position 20,481,218 of record CM074495.1, read on the forward strand.
CATAGAAAATGTTCTACATCAACTTTATTTCACCATCCTCACTGTGTAAAAGTTTTTATTTGCAATATACAGCAAATATATATCTGCATCTTCTTTCATCAAATACTGATAACAAAAAACAAACCTAGAATCAAAGTGTATGAACTGCTGCCAAGTTCCAGTTGGTTTACAAACTAAAGAAAATCTGGAGGAGGTTTAAAAGCACCAGTACTGGTGCCTGAAAAGGTTTGCATTAAATGACCTTGTCATGTCTTTCTTCCCAGAGTGGCGGGGAACCATTGGCCCACATGATGGGGAGGAAAAAACTGCTTTAAAGTTAAAATCTTGTTGGTTTACATTCACACTTCAACCCATTTTGGTCTGTCAGGGTCAAAATAAGGTCAATGAAACCTCCAGGTTTACCTGGGTTTACTTAGAATGTTATTCCAAAGATTTACTGCCTATTTGCTGAATGCCAGACAGAAAGTGTAAAGCTGAACTATTGTTTTTGAAGCTCTATTTACCTTTTGTCAAAGACTTTCATGTGTCAGCTTAATTATTGATCTGGATCAACATGCTTAAATACTAAATACTTTTTATTTTTTAATTCTAAATGTGAAAATATAATTTGTTCAAGCTGCACCATCCATTAGATAGGGCTAACAGATCAATACTTATGTGGACTAAATCATTTTTCACCATCTACATTATATGTGCTGCAAAATACCGTTTATTTTGGACTCGTCCTGTTCACCTTTAAGGCACTCCATAACCTGGCCCCTCCTTATCTCTCCGACCTCATCCATATCAAAACCTCCTCTCGTTCTCTTTGGTCCTCCTCCTCTGTTCCGCTCTCTGTCCCTCCGGCCCGACTCGTCACCATGGGAAGCAGAGCCTTCAACTGCTCGGCTCCCAAACTCTGGAATTCCCTCCCTCCTGATCTCCGTAACAAAGACTCTCTGCCAACTTTCAAATCTAAACTCAAAACTCACCTGTTTATTTCTGCCTTTCCTGTCCTGATTCACTTTTGATTTTTCTTTTATATTTATTTTGCTTTTAATGTCTATTTTTAATAGAATTTGTTTGTACAGTGTCCTTGGGTTTCATTAAAAGGCACTTTAAATAAAATTATTATTATTATTATAAATAAAATGGGCAAACGTTGTATTTGTTTTATTATGGTCTTTTGCATCTTAACTTCAGACCTGTTTTTCTAAATGAATTGTTTTGTGAAGGATATTAGACTCTTGTCAGTTCTGTAATATTTCAGACATGGCTCTTCCTGAACTCAGCAATACTAAATCCTCTGCATAGTTATGAAAGTTCTACTTTTGCTAACTTCTGTGAAGAAGAATTAATCATTCCTTTCATCTTGCAATAATAACACTTTTGGAATATAGTTTCATTACAATGTAATTTACACAACCCCAGAACCCAAAGTGCATCCAACAGTGAAGTGAGCTGTTAATCACAGAAGCAGAGCCCCCCCTACAGCCAGCAAAGCCCATCTCACCAATGCAGTCTAAATTTCTTCTCCACTTTTACAGATCCCATGCTGTAGGAAGAAAAAAGTGTGTTAATCATCGGATCATGGGTGCCCTGCATATACGCCGCAGTAAAGTGTACATTCACGTCTACATTAAGGATCACAAGATCAAATTTCTTAACTGCACATATGGAGCCTCCCTAGTCCAGTAATAGAGGAGAAACCATGATACTGATGAGGCACAGAAACCAGCGAGCTGGCCCCTCATGGCGTCCTGCAATGTCCCGTGAGATGGCAAATATGAGGGCCAAAGCCACAGCTCTGAGACACTGGGAGTGTGGAGTTGAAAGGAGGGAAGAGGATGCAGCGGAGCAGAGAAAATGGAAGAGAGAAATTATCCATCAGAGCAGGTTATGAGAGGGACTCAGAAGACATAAACAAAATGAGGAAATGAGCCCAATACATATAATGCTGGTTTCAAACATATGATGTATTAATTCACAAATGTGCCTTTTTTGACAAACAAAAAATAGAGTTGTTGGTGGTTGTTTGATTTCAAGTAAGATGACGTAATACAAAATTGGTGAAGTAAAAATATTGAACAAATATTCATTGATTTTTTTTTTATCAAATTGTTTTGTAGTCCTTTGACAATTCCCACAAGAATCTGCATTTGATGTATCTCTGGATCTCTGCATTTGATGTATCGACGCTAGTTTGTTGTACTCCTACGGTGCATCTCCTGGCCTCATCTAGATTCTTGTTCATGCCTTTTTGTCCCCGACTAATTACCTTGTCTTGTGTCACTCCAGGATCTCGCCCTCACGAGTTAGTCCACTGGTTGCTGTCCACCTCTCGCTCCATCGCCCCTCTGGCTACCATCACGGATCATACGGTTGTCGCCGCCAAGACCCTCCAACTCAGTCACATCCGAACCTCTGGCCTTCACAGAAGAACCTGGGACTCAATATTATTCCTGCAGTTAAAATTAAACCTTTTTCTACTCACCTCAGTGCCTGTCGAGTCTCCTTACGGGTTCCAGCACTTGGGTTGGCTAAGTCAGCTAAATCATGACAGAACGAACTAGCCAAACTCTCGACCCAGCTGACCCGGAAGGCCTCCGACATGCCGTAAAACAACAAGGTATCTTTTTTCCACTCACCCGCATTACGTCTGTTCAGGAGGATCTGGTCTCCCATGTCAAGGATGTTACTCGGACTATTGCCAATTTAACTGATCAAACCTCAAATCCTTCAGCCTCTGTTTCACCTCCTGCTTCCGGCAACACTCTGGCCGTCACTTCCTCTCCATCAGACGAAAACATCCACCTTCAACCGGAGCCGTTCCACGGAGATGTTGAAGCCTGCAGTGGCTTTTTGCTACAATGCCGTCTCCTATTCCTTCAGGCACCCAGGTACGATCAGCGTAAAATCTCTCTCATTGTCAACTCTCTTCGCAGTAAAGCTCTCCAGTGGGCCCAGGCCTTCCTAGCCTCTAATCCCCTCACTCATCTCCCCTTCGACCGGTTCATTGGTGAGTTTCGGCTTGTTTTCGACCAGCCGCGCAAACAGGAAGAAGCGACCCGGCGGTTACTCAGCCTCAAGCAGCGTAACCGTTCGGTGAGGGACCATATTGTTGACTTCCGCATTTTGGGAGTAGAAGCAGGCTGGCCGGACATAGCCCTCAATGGAATTTTTATCAGTCTCTTAACGAGAGGATTAAGGATCATCTATGTACCCAGCCTGAAGCGGATAATTTTGAAGAACTAGTGTCAGCGGCTCTCCGATGGTAAATGGCGTATACTTATATAGCGCTTTCTACCTTCTTACGAAGGCCCAAAGCGCTTTACAGTCACAGTCCCATTCACCCATGCACACACACACATTCACACACACATTCACACACTGATGGTGGCTCCGCTGCCGAACACTGGCGCCAACCTCCCACCAGAGGCAAGGTGGGGTTCAGTGTCTTGCAGGTTGGATTGCCCAAGGACACTTCGACACATGGGCGTGCAAGGCGGGAATCGAACCTGCAATCTTATGATCATGGGTCGACAGCCCTACCGCTGCACCACGGCCGCCCACATCGGATATTCGGCTTCGTGAGCGCCAGATCGAACGGAGTTTCACTCCTCGCAGATCTTCTCCTGACTTTTTTCCCCGTCTTCATCTGGTTTCACAACCAGCGCCTGCTGGCGCCAGCGCCCCTAGTTCCCATTCTGATGAACCTATGCAGATAGGACATTCCAAGCTTTCCCCCGAAGAAAGGCTTAAACGCCGTACTAATGGTTTATGTTTTTATTGCGGAGACGCCAGCCACATAGTCTCACAATGTCCAAAACGATTAATCTCCCCCATGCCCTCGCTAAGCGACAGGTCACGAGGGGACTTACCCGAAGGTTCTGTTCAGCCCTTCCTTTTCATACCCGTCAAGTTTTCTAGTTTTAACCAAGTCCATGAATTCAACGCCCTTATTGATTCGGGTGCTGAACACAGCCTTATTGATGCTAACCTCGCTCGTCAACTTAGATTACCGGTTGAAACCCTCGACACTCCTATTAAGGCAGCTGGTTTGGGGGGTAAACAATTATCTATGATCACCTTACGTACCGAACCCATCCAGCTAATTTCTTCTGGCAATCACCGCGAATACCATCAGTTTTTTATTACTGACTCCCCCCAAACCCCTGTCATTTTGGGGTACTCTTGGTTATGTTTCCATAACCCCCAAATCGACTGGACTAATTCTCGGATCATCAACTGGAGTACGTATTGCATGGCCAATTGTCTGCACTCTGCTATTCCTTCCACTGCTATCGCTAATCCGCCAGAAAATGAGGATATTGATTTGTCAAGGGTACCATCATGCTATCATGACCTTAAAATCGTGTTAAGTAAATCGAAGGCTTGTGCTTTACCACCTCATAGGCCTTATGATTGCGCCATCGAGCTCCTCAGTGGAGCCTCCCTCCCCAAAGGGAAATTATTCAATCTTTCGGGACCTGAAAAACTCTCCATGGAGAGTTACATACAGGAAGCTCTCTCACTCGGTCACATCCGAACCTCATCGTCTCCAGTCGGTGCAGGGTTCTTTTTACTTGAGAAAAAGGATAAGACCCTGAGGCCTTGCATCGACTACCGCGAGCTCAACCAAATAACGGTTAAAGATAAATATTCCCTTCCTCTTATTAATTCTGGCTTCGACTCTATCCAGGGGTCCAACATTTTGGACCTTCGCAATGCTTACCATCTCGTAAGGGTCCGACAGGGGGACGAATGGAAATCCGCCTTTAATACCCCCCTCGGACATTATGAATATCTCGTCATGCCCTTCGGCCTCACCAACGCCCCTGCCGTGTTTCAGCATCTAGTCAATGACGTCCTGCGCGATTTCCTCAATCGCTTTGTTTTCATCTACTTGGATAATATTCTCGTTTACTCCAGCAACGCCGCCAAACATCGCCACCATGTTCGTTTAGTCCTAGACCGTTTGTTGGAAAACAAACTTTTCGTTAACGCAGAAAAATGCGAGTTTCATGTAGATTCTGTCTCTTTTTTGGGTTACATCATCGAGGCTGGCAAAATCAGACCCGACCCCTCTAAAATCCAGGCCGTTTCCGAATGGGAGATTCATGTGTCACGTAAAAAGCTTCAGGAGTTTTTGGGCTTTGCAAACTTTTATAGAAGGTTCATAAGGAACTACAGCAGCATCGCTGCTCCCCTCACTCATCTCACCTCCATTAAAGTACCTTATGTTTGGAACCCCGCAGCAGACTCTGCCTTCCGGAAACTCAAAGAACTGTTCACATCCGCCCCCATCCTCATACAACCGGATACTCACAAGCAGTTCATTGTTGAGGTTGATGCCTCTGATTCAGGGGTGGGAGCCGTGCTGTCCCAGCGTGAATCTCCATCCAGCAAGCTCAAACCCTGTGCTTATTTCTCCAGGAAACTCAGTCCCGCGTAACGGAACTATGATGTTGGCAACAGAGAATTGTTGTCCATAAAACTGGCTTTGGAGGAATGGAGACACTGGTTGGAGGGGGCTGAACAACCATTCGTTGTGTGGACAGACCACAGGAATCTGGCCTACCTGCGATCGGCTAAGACACTAAATTCTAGACAAGCCCGCTGGTGTTTGTTTTTTGACAGGTTCTGCTTTACAATCACCTACAGTCCTGGCAGTAAGAATGGCAAACCTGACGCCCTGTCACGAAAATATAACACCACGGAGTGGAGCTCTACGCCTTCCATCATTCCAGACTCCCTTTTCGTGGGCAACCTCACGTGGGATATCGAGACGAGGGTGACACAGGCCCAAGGTGAGAAACCAGCCACCATCAATTGTCCCCCCCGATAACCTCAGGTCTGACGTCATCACCTGGGGGCATTCATCAAAAATCGCCTGCCACGGTGGGGTTCATCGTACACTCACGCTTCTCAAACGACGCTTCTATTGGCCCTCCATGGAGGACGACATGCGTGCTTACGTCGCAGCCTGTACCACCTGTGCTAGAGCTAAGTCATCCAACTCACCGCCTGCTGGTCATCTGCATCCGCTTCCCACTCCCGGTCGACCCTGATCCCACATAGCCGTTGATTTTGTCACTGGACTGCCTCCTTCTCAGGGTTTCACTGTCATCTTCACAGTTGTCGACCGCTTTTCTAAAGCAGCTCACTTCATTCCCCTCGCTCAACTGCCCACAGCCACCGAAACAGCCAACATCCTGGTTAATCATGTTTTCCGGCATTATGAAATACCTACCGACATCGTGTCCGACCGTGGGCCGCGATTTATATCGCAGGTTTGGAAAGCCTTCTGCTCCGCCCTCGGAGCCTCCATCAGCCTCTCGTCGGGGTATCACCCCCAATCCAATTGGCGGCCCAAAACCAGGGTGGCTGGTCGGACCATCTCATCTGGATTGAATACGCCCATAACAATCACCCATCTGCTGCTACGGGTATGTCGCCTTTTGAAACCTCTTTGGGATTCTCACCACCCTTGTTTCCTTCTCAGGAGCTCGATCTGGCAGTGCCCTCTGTCCAACTCCATCTTCAACTCCATCGTCAGGAAGTTTGGCGCCAGGCTAGGGTGGCTCTCCTCCGCACCAAGGAGAGCAACTGCCAGATCGCCAACCGTCACAGGGTGGTGAGTCCCTCCTATCATTCTGGTCAACAGGTGTGGCTTTCCTCAAGGAACATCCCCCTCCAGGCCACTTCCCGTAAGTTGGCTCCACGCTACATTGGACCCTATGTCATTGAGCGAGTTATTAACCCCACCTGTGTCCGCCTCAAGTTGCCTGCCGCCCTCAAAGTGCATCCTTCCTTTCATGTTTCCCAAGTCAAGCCTGTCCGCCAGAGCTCCCTTTGCCCGCCGTCCGCTTCGCCACCACCCGCCCGGCTCATCGACGGGGCCCCGGCATTTACGGCTAGTCAGGTTTTGGACGTGCGGCGCAGGGGCAGCGGTTTCCAGTATCTGGTCGATTGGGAGGGTTACGGCCCGGAGGAGCGGTCGTGGGTCTTCCGCTCCCTGATACTGGACCGTTCTCTCATTGACGATTTTTTTTTCACCCATCCTGATCGTCGCCCTGGACCACCTGGAGGCGGTCGTTGTGGGGGGGGGGTACTGTTACGGTGCCTCTGGCAGATTCCTCCCCCTCATCAGCTACACCTGGTACCTCCAGCTGCGCCTCCTCAACCTCGTCAGCCGGCAGACTCTTAAGGAGACTTCGGACCTGTAATCGACGCTAGTTTGTTGTACTCCTACGGTGCATCTCCTGGCGTCATCTAGATTCTTGTTCATGCCTTTTTGTCCTCGACTAATTACCTTGTCTTGTGTCACTCTAAGATCTCGCCCTCACGAGTTAGTCCACTGGTTGCTGTCCACCTCTCGCTCCATCGCCCCTCTGGCTACCATCACGGATCATACGGTTGTCGCCGCCAAGACCCTCCAACCAACACCTCTGGCCTTCACAGAAGAACCTGGGACTCAATATTATTCCTGCAGTTAAAATTTAACATTTTTCTACTCACCTCAGTGCCTGTCGAGTCTCCTTACGGGTTCCAGCACTTGGGTCGGCTAAGTCAGCTAAATCATGACAGGTAAAATAACCCAAGACACAGTTAAAACAAATGCCGACAGACAGTAATCACGAAAACAGAAAAAACAAACCAACCAACAGCCAACATGACAAAAATAAAAATGCACAGAAAAAAGATTTCAATGTGGTGCTGTTGTGTAAAGTGACATGTTTCTTTTGCCTTTTTAAAGAATCAGATTATTCGGTATTCCGGTGAGGTGAAGGTTCAGTCACCACTGACAGGACACACTGACAGATGGGCCAGGGGCCTCATTTATAAAACTTTGCATAGGATTTGCGTCAGAAGTGGCGTACGGATGAAAAATAGGACGTGCGTACGCACAGAAATATTCGGATTTATAAAACCGTGCGCGTGCACATCCTACTCATCTTTCTGTTAATAAATCACAACCAATTGTAAATGCAGCGCAGCTTTTGCGGCTTCATGACACGTCCATAATTGCCCATAAATAGTCCGTGAAACGCCCACAAATGAATATTCATTGATTGAGAAATCATGGCAAACACTGAGAGGAGATCAAAAAAACAACTTTTATTTTTGCCTGGGCTTGCTTTCTGGTTCCTCTCTCTCTGTTTGGGGTGGGTGGTGCCGGGCCTGGGGTGTCGGCGCCTCCGAGGGTGGGGCCCCTGGGCTGGGTGGGCCTGGCCCCTTTGCTGGGGGGGGGCTGGGGGACGGCTGTTTGACCACCGGGGGGCAGTCTACCAGCTGTCCCCAACCTACCCCCTTCCTCATATAACCTCATATTAGGGTAAGGGGGTGGGGGGTTTAGCCTGCGATGCGCCTTGGGGGGGCTACCTGGCAGTGGCCCCCCTCCTATGGTTGCCGTATGGAGTGGGCCCCCCCTCTTTCGGTTTATTTGCACCTTAGACATGTAGGGTCCTTGGTAGGGGGGGTACTTGGACATCTCTGCCAGCAAGCAGCAGATGTTCTCCTAGCACCCTACCTGCCAACTTTAACCGCACCTTAGACATTTAGGGCCCCTTGGTGGGGAGGGTGGGGGGACATCACTGTGAGTAATCAGGAGATGTCCCCTTAGTGCCCTACCCGCCAATTTTAACTGCACCCCTCTTAGTACACACACCCCTCCCCCCTCAATATATACATTCCAACATAAATACACACACATGCACACACACACACCCTCTCAAACACACCTAGGACCATCTGTCCCCTACCCCTTCCCTGGTGGGGGGTGCGGGCCCCTTGGCAACAGCGGCCGTGTCCCCTGGGTGCGGGCTTCCTGGGCCCGGCGGTGCTCTCTCCGCGCAGTGGGGGGGTTCACCTTACACCTGAGCCGGGGGTGTTCGTGTCCCTGGGGGGTGGGTCCTGGTCCTTGCCCCTGAGTGCTGGGCCCCGCCAAATTTCCAACTGTGGCCGAGCTTGGTCGGGCCATATTTACAACACCCCTTGTGGGCCCCCTTTTTTCCCCGGGGTTCCCCCCTCCTGGGCAGGGGCGGCGGGCCCCTGCCTTGCTCCTCCCTGGACCAACCGTGGGCCGGGTGGGTGGCTGCCTGGAGTGCAGAGCGGGTCTCCCTTGGGGGGGTCCTGGCTCGTACCTGGGGTTGGGGCGGGGGGATGCCCGGAACTCCTGGGTGGTGATGGGGTGCTCGTCTGGGGCTGTGGGGGTCCTTCTCCGGTGGGGCCCTGCGTTGGGCTCTCCCGGCGCGGCGCTCTCTTTCCCTCCGTGCCTCCCTGCTCTCTGGCTCTGGGGGCCTCGCGGCAGTCCTGCTGGCCCTGGCCTGGGTGGCGGTCTTGGTCGCCCGGGGTGCGGTTGTTCCCTGCCTGTTCCCGTGTGGCGTTGGGGGGATTTTGGCTGCCGCTGCTGCTGCGGCGGGGGTCTGGGGGTGGGGATGGCTGGGCACTCTCCCTCCTTCTTTTCACGTTCCACCATCCATTTTAGAAGAACATAAACACTCACCTGAGCACAGGTGTTAGCTCACCTTTGCACCAACAGTTTGCATGATTTAATGACTGAAATATTTCACACTAGTTGGTTTTAAGACATAAGTATGCGTGTGAACACTATGTGTTTTGTGTACATGTCAAGATGTGGACATTTTTGCAGCTAGCAGGTGTGTTGATAACATTTGAGTGTGTGTGTGGACAGGCCCCGCTCTTTTTGTACTACATTTGAACCTCACCGTAATGCTAAACAACCAGTAAACTTGTTGCTTTATGCTGTTTCATGGTCTTATCCCCCCTCCCCTCCTATTATCACCCTCCTACCCCCCTCTCTCTCTAACATCCCTCCCTTTTCTTCCCTTCTTTTCTTTTCCGTCCGGTCCAACACCCAAGATTTTCAAACATGGTTGAAATTAATAAAGTTTGGCCTCAATTACAAAAGGGTTTATTCAGACAAACCTCTGGTTTGTATGAAGATTAATAACCCCTATTGTTAAAGTAAAATATGTCCAACACAAGAGGCCCTCAGCTCTCATCTGCCTGCCCAGCTGTTGGACAGGACAAGTTAAAAAAATAAAATAAAAAAAAACAAAAAAAAAAACCTAACTTTCCTCAATGTGTAGTAGAAGTTTTCGTTGGCGAGGTGGAAAAGAGGAGAGAAATGTTGTTTGGAGGGCACAGTGTCTGGGCATTACTAATCCCAAAAAGGCGCGTGAGCGGCAAACGGCAGACACCGTAATGCTGTAGCCTCACAACCTCGGACCGTGGCTAAAATAAAAAAGAAATGGTCGGACATCAAAGTCGAGTCATAAAAAACGTCTGGCGCTCCATGGGGGGGGGGCATCGGAGCACCAGATGCATGCACCGGGTGACACGCGTGGTTCCGCCGAGTGCTCCTCTGTAACGCCGGGCCCAAAAGCCCGGAGAGGTCCAACAGGACGGCGCTAGGAAGTCGGAACCGGCTCATTAGCCACTCGTCCTCGTTTGCCAGCAAGTCTTCTTGCTGTATAAAGATGCGTTCACTCCGAATTCTTCCATTTGCCACATCTTCTAAGTGCGCAAGATCAGCCATTGTGCGTCATTACGCATTGTGATGGGGCATTTTTTTTCCATCCACTTATTGCATCTGACAAGCTACAGATGTCGGTAATAATCCACGTGGAAATAGGAAATTGTTCGGCGCAAATGTAATTTCTTGTGGCTTTATGGTTGAGACATACGCCATACATTGTTTTATCAAAAATAAAATAAACTAAAGACATATGCATGAATACCATAATTCCATAGCTTATGAAGAAATGTTTTACTATGAAAACAACTTTCCCCAGTGGACAGTACGTCTGTCCGTCCATACGCACGCCCGCACCTATATCTGCTCCACCAGACGGACACACTGACGAGAATATCAGTTTTGTACATTATTTCGTTCTGTTAACTATATTATTTATGAGGATGAATTGCACAATATGCCAATATTGCAGAACATATTTCACTTTTCTTTTTGCAAATAAGTGTTCATTTGAATTTGTGTTGTAATTTTCGTTTGATTGTTTTGTTTCACTGCTGATCGATCAAACGGGTGTTCGTGTAGGCTGTTAATTGTAAGACTTGCTTTGTGAAGTCTTCATGTTATTTATGAGAGGCAGTATTGTCATTTTCACTTTCACGTGTTTCTTCCATCTGCCGAAGGTGTCGCCGTTTGTCATTTCACCCGTTTTTGTGCGTACGCCTGGGTCAGAGCTTGCGTGGAGGACCGCACATTTTCCCGTCACGTTTTCTTTTTATAAATCTCAACTGTTGCGTAGAGAGTGGTAGCATTGGTAGCCGTTAGTGGAGGCTGTTGCAATCAAAGGGCCCTGTGGAACCAAGCATGCAACGTTTAATGCTTTCAACCCAAATTGAAAACAGTCCATCTGTTCTAAAAGCTTTTGAAATTGTGAATAATTAATCCACAACATATAAACATAAAAAAAGATAAAACCAAGCTAGTGTCTATGAAACAAAAGTTATACTAAACAAAGCCATAGATTCCCACCAGCAAAGCTGAGGTTGTCTTAGGAAGTGAATGTCTAATTCCTTCTACAAAGCCCTGTGAGCATGTTCGCCATGTTCTCCTTCAATTACACTTTATACAACTGTGAATGTTTTTAAGAGCTTAGATTCTAGCTGCTACAATATAGCGCTTCTTTCTCAGTTTTTAGATAAAGTAAATATAAATGAAAATAGTGTAAATATACAGTTATCAGTAAAAAGCTGGTGATTGAAAAAGTATAAAAAGCTTTGAAAAATCCTTTGAGGAGCTCGAGTACAGCTTCATACATAAGAATAAAAAGTATCTATATAGCTTAAACATTATACACAGATACATAAAAAAGCCAATAAGATTTAATTAAAAATACTTTTTTCAAATGATTATTTTTGTGTCTTTCGAATGTACTTATAAAACTTTCTTCCTAGTTGTATTTCTTTTTCTGGGTCTCCTAGGAACCTTAAATACAGAGTTGTGTCAGGAAGGGCACCCAGCATAAAACTCACTGCCAAACCACCTGTGTGAATCATTGCTGTGGCGACCCCTGACATGATGTGCCTGGTTGAAATAATTATCTAGCAGACATATTGTCATGATTAACGGAGCAGAATAGACCCAGACGCTGGAACCCGGAAGGAGACACAGGAGAGTTCTGAAGTTGTTAAAGAAGGATTTAATGTTCGGATCCTGAATCAGAGGAGTACTGAGGATCTCCGTCGGCTCGTGGCGTCACTCGTGGCTTCGTCCGTGGCTCGGGGTGAACGGCGGATTTGGCAGAGGCTCGTGGTGGACTGGAGGATCGGCAGAGGCTCGTGGGTTGACCAGTGATGATGACAAAGCTGGGCTCCGGATTAACTGTAGACTCAGGCGACCACTCGTGGCAATGGGTTCCTGGAGACAGGTGAGAGCATGATATTAGTTGCAGGCTTGAGATAAAGGCAAAGAGCGTGACAACCATGTTATGCACCATCAGGGGCAACGGACTGGCGAGGAATAATGATCCTGGAGCTCCTTAAGAAGGCAGGCAGGTGATGAGGTAAGTGGTCGCAGCTGTGTCGCATCAGGGGCCAAGCAGAGAGGGGAGGGGTCTGACAGAGGCACCATGACACATATTAAATAAAAATTTACATAAAATCAGTGACCTTTACTTTAGTACATTTTTAGAAAAATGTTACTCCACCAAATATTTCTGTTGCTCCTAAAGTTTTACTTTTAATTCCTAACTTTACTAAAAATGTCTTTAAAAACGAATGCTATACATAAATTATGTAATATTTACAAAGTAGACATGCCCCTCTTTTATTTTAAATGGCATTGAAAACCCTTGATTTCAAGAAATCTAGGTCTATGATAGGGCAGCAGTGTTAAGCCCGAGGGTCTTTCTTGTCTGTGTTCCTAACAAACACTGTAAACATAATTTTGTGTGTAATAAAGTGAAATGGGTGCTGAACCGTGGTGCAGCGGGTAGCACTCTTGCCTCACAGCGAGAAGGCTGTCGTTGAATCCCAGCTGGGTCCCTTCTGTGTGGAGTTTGCATGTTCTCCTCATGCATGGGTTTCCTCTGGGCACCCGTCTCTTTCCACAATCAAAAAACGGCGTTCACAGGTTTATTGTTGTCTCAAAATTGCACGTAAGTTTGCAAGTGAGTGTGTAAATGGCCCTGCAACAGACTGGCAACCTGTTCAGGGTGTACTCGGTCTTAACCCGACAGTGGCTCGCTAGGCTACAGCAGCCCCAAGACCCCAAAAGGGATTTAGTGTGTTCTGAAGATAAATAGATGGATGAAATGAAATATGTTTAATAATTAATCTAGACCAGGTGTCTGCAACCTTAACCACTCAAAGAGCCATTTGGACCAGTTTCAACCACTATCAACTTTACTGGTAAAGTCATTGAAAGCAAACAAATCTGCCCAGGTGCCATTAAACATACTGTTTCTGCAGGAACTTCATAGTTCTAAAAATTCTCCATCATTGTCCTAACTTGTTCGGAACATTGTTGGGATTACACGCCGGCGGGAGTACTGGCGGTGACACAGGTCAATAGTCACAAATTTTTACCTAAAAAATGTCAACATTTAGATTTTGTTGTAACCCTTGTGCTAACCTAGGTACTTGTTAGCACTAGGTACTCCTAGGTACTAGGAGTTGGGTCATCTAGACCCACTAGACAGTTCACTGAACCTTTTTTCTTCAATGATTTGTGATCTTCACTGGTGGCCATGGATTACATCAAATCTTTCCACCTTTATCCACCTTTGTCATGGTAGGAATAACATGTCAAAGTAAGGGTGGGGTCATCTAAGATAGCACAAGGGTTAAACCTAATACTCAGCCCGTTAGTTTTTTGTTTTGTTTTTTAAAGATATTTTTATGAACTTCTCCTGTTTACTGCTTGCTGACGTAGTCGTTGGCACAAGGGAGCTGCTCGCCTGGTTCCGACCCACTCCTGGTTCAGACTTGCTCACAAAAAAAATACTTCTCATTCTTTTTAAAAGAACTTTCCATCCCATGGCCAACTATACCTGGGTGAAGTGTGCAGACCAAGGCATGGTTCAATGTGGGCGGGGTTACACATGGTTAACTAAAGAGGACAAAACGGCTCTTATCTCATATAAATATATCTCATATTTTGCACTTGACTAGAAAATGCAATTTGCTTCTTTTTTCAGTTCTGCATTCCCTGCTTCAGGTAACACTGTCCCTCACTCTTTGTTACTTCTTTTTCTCTTCAAGTCTCTCATAATTGGTCAATATGTGTTTGTGGGGGAGGGGGAGGGGGATAGCGAAAGCTCGCAGTGCGTGAATGGAGAAGAGTGCCAAGTGCAACAAGAAGACTAGAAGAGACAACATCAACACAAAAACGTACAGAAAAGAGTTACACTGGAAAAAGAAGTGGACTCCGGAGCAACTTCACTTTAATTGATAATTCAAAAATAGAATTTAAAGTCTGCAGGAAAATAATTCCATCTACAACCGGCTCAACAACCAACATGCATCTGAGAACTGAGAGAATCTTCTCCTAAACAGTGCAGATCATCACTGACTGAAGAAATCAGATCAGCTTTACAAAGCTGAGACACTTAGTATTTTTGAATACCAACCTTTACTGTGATGAAAAGTCCCAAATAGTGGGCGTGCTTAAATGCGTTTAACTCTGCCCACCTTAAGGCACGCTTAAGTCTGCAGACTGCAGCCAAACGCCCTCTCTGTGCGTTCATGCTGCTCTCCTTCTGCTCGCTCGCACATACAGACGGTGTTAAAGGCACCACGACAATATTAGAACGTAATACTTTAAAAAACCACATAGCACAGGGATGAAAGAGCAACATGCTGCACCGGAGCCACAGGTTGCCGACCCTGATCGAGGACAAACAAAAGTTACTTATGTAGTAAGTAAGTTGTAAGTATTGCTCCAATTGTAGGGGCACCAGAAAATGTCCCAAAGTGTTTTTCTAAGGAGGAGCAGTAGCTACTCAGGGCTGGCTATCCTTCTGCCTGTAGGGCAATCTGCATCGCGCTAGTAATGCAGAGGAGAAACATTTCTTTGTGTGGGCATGCTCTAAAGCAGTGGTCCCCAACCTTTTTAACGCCACAGATCGGTATGACGTCACACAAGGTTTTCACGGACCGGTCTTGAAATTGTAGACAAATGATTATTGTCACTATGCCATGATGCAGAAGAAACAGAGTCATGACAAGACAAAAAATGAGCTTTTATTTTGACATGAATAACATTGTACATCGCACCGGTGTCATCATACTCTCCCTTTCCCAAACTCATGGTGCAAAAAAGAAGTTCTGTATATTAAATGTAGCTTTCTTTTCTTGGAAGTTGAAGGCTCCTCTTCTGTCTCCTGGCTGGGCGTTTTCCCCTTGGCAAAGAGACTTTCCAAAGACGTTTGTTTTTTACTCATTTTGCTAGCTCCAGGGTTTTATTTTAGCGGTAACCTATCACGTGACAGATTAGAGCACCTTGGCCTGCATCAAGAGTCACATTGACGGATGCAACAGAGAATTGGGAAATTTTTCAAAATAAAACATCTTTCAGATTCCAAAATAAATGAAACGGAAATAATGTAAGTTATTTATTCTTTCTCTGCGGCCCGGTACCAAATGACCCACAGACCGGTACCGGTCTGCGGCCCGGGGGTTGGGGACAGGTGCTCTAAGCACAGTTGTGTACATTTAAATGTAACTATTTAGTTTTTGTTTACCACATTGCCTTTTAAATTTACAAAAAAATCGGGGAAAAAAAGAGGGGAGGTACAGAGTGGGATGTCAGAGATGGGGGGATAAGGGGTTAGAGTGGAGGGTAGTCGATATTATAAAGTTAAAACATAAAAGTGCCGTAAGTAAATTAGATTACATAAGAGTTAAAACAGCAACTATTAACAGGTTAGAAATATAATCATGCAGTGATCATTAATGATTTTTCTCCCAAGATTTCTGCACATAAACAGGTACGCACAATATTTGCATTACCGATATTCATGAAGAGGTGTGTAGAAAAAGAGAAAAAAACAATACCCATGCCCGTATTTTGGCAAAGGTGAATAAGCGGGTGGGTTGAATGAATGTGCGCATTTTAGAGTGCACTTTGAATACACTGAATGCTCCAGCAAAGGCAGGAGGCCCGGCACCCCACACCCCAGAGCTAGAGGCAGACAGCACAGCAACCCGGCCGATCCAGGCATCCAAGAGCCTCACCGTCAGACAAAGATCCAAGAGCAACCACCCTCCCCTGCACCAGACCCCCATTACAGAAACGAAGACGGAGGTCATGACCCAGTAGCCCCCCGGCCAAGGAGAAGGAGAAACAGAGAACACGCAGAGCCGGAGCCCCGGCCCCAGCAGGGACCCGCCCCGCCCCAAGGCGCACCGGGCCTGTACCCAATGCCCCAACCGCTCGAGACCTACGCCGGAGCCCAGATGAGAGGCACCCCACCCCCCGGGAGTCCTGAACCCCCACCCACCCCCAACCCCAGAGGCAGGCCAGCGCAACCCATGGTCAGCCCACACTGCGCACCCGTGCAACCTGCCCGCCAGCCCCACCAAGGTCAAGAGGGGGGAAGCGGTAGAAACCGAACGCCCAAGTGGGAAGGCAGATGCAGGCGACCAGCGGAGGCCCAAGACAGGGCCAGGGGACGGTGAGCCTGAGGACCAGGCTCTAGTTGCTGTAAGCAATGATGGAAAAGATTGAGGTGTCCCGGTATGCCCAACAGAGGAGCCCCACCCAGCCCCAGGGGATGCCGTCCAGCCCGCTCAGATTTTGTAGCCTCCCTTCCTGCACAGAAAAAGAGCAGCAAGATCAGGGACGCAGGAGCCCCCACAGCGCCACCAACACCCTGGCAGCAGATGCCGGCCAATCCTACTAAGTGGGGGGTAGGGGACAGGGAGCAATGTGAAAATCCCCCTCTCGTTGTGTTTGTATACGTGTGTGTGTTTTAAGACGTGCAGTTAAAATTGGTAGACAGGGGCGATTCAAACTCCTCCATTCTACAACAGCAGAATCTGATCATCCAAGCGTGTCCACCACAGGGCCCTACATGAGTGTCTTGTGCATGTTGGTGCTTAGTGTGTGGTGTATGTTCTAGGAGGGGTGCAATTAAAATTGGTCGATGCTTCCACCAATTTTAGAACAGAGCCCAGCCCCAGGCAACCGGGTCCCCAATGGGAGCTCTGGTTCCCTGGGGCCTGAACCCCGGACCCATCAGACGTCCCCCGACCACATCATCCCCATCCCCCCCAGGCAGCCAAGTGTTTCACCCTCAACCACCAGCAGCCCCGGCCAAGCCAACAGGAGGCGCCCAAGGGCACAGGCAGGCCAACCAGGACAGCACCAACAACCCCCTGGGACCAGAGATGACGGGGGCCCAGCCCCGGAGGCAGGCGAGCCCCCTCCCGGACCAGGAGCAGTCCCGAAAAGCCGGGGGATGAGACAGCAACTACCCGAGCAGGTTCCCCTGCCCCATGCGCTCCCATCTCCCGACCCCCCACTACTTTATATGTTAAAGACAAGTGGGAAAAGGAAATGTCCATCACTCAGTCTTCTACCACATTACTGAAATGGAGGGAATTTAACTGGAAAAACCTCATGCGCTTCTTTATTACACCTTCAATTAAAAGCAAACAATCAGCAAATCCACAGACGTGTTGGAGACAATGTGATACAGTAAATGCAAACCATTCCCATATCTTCTGGATCTGTTTGCAAATAGGGCCATTTTGGCATTCCATCCATCATGTTTTAACACAAATTCTGGACTATACAATCCCTTCACTCAGTTAGTATTACATCTGGGTAAAATGTCTGAAACTATCATAGTTAAAGATCAGTATCTGGTAAAAATATTGATAATTGCAGCAAGGAAGGCAATAACTAGACAATGGCTGAAGCCAGAACCCCCACGCATCACAGACTGGACTGAAATAGTGAAGGAGATCAACATCATGGAAAACTATGTTTTGCTCTAAGACTTATACTTTTGGAACGGCTGCTGTTGTGTCTTATTTACCTCCCATTTTCTTTTTCATTTATTATTTTTTTTTTACTCTTTTCTTTGTTTGAAAACTTATTTTGCTTGATATCATGTACATTTGTGTTATATCTTGCTTGAAAAAATAAAATAAAATTTAAGTTAAAAAAAAAGAAAGCCGCGTTTTGTGGATTATTTTATAACATGCTTCTCTTCACAAAAAACAGCTCCACATAAATTATCTCATCTGGCGTTTTCTTTTTTAATGCTAATATCTCCACCTGTTTTGTACCTAACAATTTTTACTCTTCATAAGTGGGCCGGATTAAGCCATCTGGCGGGCCAAACACGTATGTTTGACACCCAAGATTTAGAGCAACCAATTAACCAATGAAGCATGTTTTTGGAAGCCAGAGTCCCCGAAAAACCCACGAATGCATGGGGTGAACATGTAAACTCCACACAGAGAAGCCCCTGTTGTTTCAGATCCCCTAGCTGGGGCTCAAACTGGGCCTTTTAGCAAGAGTACTAACCACTGTGCCACCGGTAACCCATTTTAAAATATATTACCGGTAAATAACAACCTTTGTTCTTTTGGCTGCTCACGACGGTCTAATCCCAGCTCATGTTCCCTTTAAGTGGGTGAAGCATCCAACGGTTTTATTAGTTTCTTCTCTTTTTTATTGTTCCCTCAAATAGATCATTTGTACCCACAAGTTATTGTGTACGCAAATTCACATTGTGTGGCCACAATTTAGCATTTTATTAGCATTTTGTGGCCACAAATGAACATTTCATTTGCATTTTGCAGGCACAATTAGCATTCTTTCAGCATTTTGTGTACACAAATTAGTTATTTGTAGGCACAAATTAGCCTTTTATGCACACAAATTAGTAGTCTGTAAGCATAAATTAGCATTTTGTGTGCACATATTATTATTTTGTGGCATAAGCTTCCATTTTGTGCGCTGGGATGCAGTATGACAGGATGCTCTCGATGGTTGAGCGGTAGAAGGTTACCAGCAGCTCCTGGCTCACATTGTTCTTCCTGAGCCTTCCCAGGAAGTACAGGCGCTGCTGTGCCTTTCTGATGACAGCCATGGTGTTGATAGACCATGCAAGGTCAGCCGAGATGGTGGTGCCCAGGAGGGTGAAGCTGTGGACCCTCTCCACACAGTTTTCATTGATGTGGAGTGGGGGTGGGTCTGCTCTGTTCTTCTTGAAGTCCAGGATGATCTCCTTGGTCTTGGTGGTGTTCAGGATGAGGTTATTAGCCTGACACCAACTGGACAGCTTCAGGACTTCATCTCTGTAGGCTGTCTCATCACTCCCAGAGAGCAGCCCCACCACAGTAGGGTAGTCTGCAAACTTCACCATGGTGTTGCTGGTGTGGGCTGGTCTGCAGTCTGCTGTGTGGAGCGTGTACAGCTGAGGACTCAGCACACATCCCTATGGAGAGCCTGTGTTCAGCATCCGGGTGGAGGAGAAGTAGGGACTGAGTTTGACTGTCTGTGGTCTGTTTGTAAGGAAGTCCTTGATCCAGGTGCAAGTGAGTGGGTGGAGTCCTAGGTCAGGCAGTTTGCTGAACAGAATGTTAGGAATGATCGTATTAAAGGCTGAGCTATAGTCAACAAAGAGCACCCTGGTGTAGGTGTCTCTGTGTTCCAGGTGGCTCAGCGCTGTGTGGAGAATGATGGATATGACATCCTCTGTTGATCTGTTTGGTTTGTCAACGAACTGGAGGGGGTTGAAGGTTGGAGGAAGGCATTCTTTCATGCGTCCTACGGGCAGCCGTTCCACACACTTGGTGATGACAGGGGTGAGTGCAACTGGACGCCAGTCCATAAGTTAGGCTGTGGATGACTTTTTGGGTATTGGAATGATGATGGATGACTTCAGGCAAGCAGGGATGAAAGCCTGTGCTTGCAACAGGTTAAAAATTTTTGTGAAGACCTGGGGGAGCTGGTCGGCGCAGGCCCGCAAAACCTTCCCAGGGACTCCATCAGGTCCAACCGCTTTCCTGAGGTTTACCCTGCTGAACATCCATGCCACGTCCTGTGTCTGCACGGTCAGGGGTTCGGAGCTGGAAGCAGAGAGAGGATGAGGTGATGGGACTTCAGACTGCAGTGGTGTGGTCTCGAAGCGCGAGAAGAACGTGTTCAGCTCTTCCGCCAGTGCAGCGCTGGAGTGTGCCTCGGTGCTGGTCTGTCCCCTGAAGTTGGTCAGCTGTTGTAGTTCCTGCCACACCGAGGGTTGTTGTTGGAGAGGTGGTCCTTTATTTGTCTTTTGTAATCCAATTTGGCCTTCCTGATCCCTCTCTTCCGGTCAGCTATGGAGGTCCTGTACAGATCCTTGTTCCCTGACCTTAAGGCAGTGGCATGGCCTTTTAGGAGTAGCCTGACCTTTTTGGTCATCCAGGGTAGCAATTGATGAGACTTAGTAAAAAACATTGTGATAATTGTTTTCTACACTGACCGAACATATAAACGCAACACTTTTGTTATTGCTCTCATTTTTTATGGTATGAACTCAAAGATGTGAAACATTTTCCACATACACAAAATAACCAGAGTCTGAAACATTGTTCATAAATCTGTCTAAATCTGTGATAGTGAGCACTTCTCCTTTGCCAAGACAATCAATCCCACCTCGCAGGTGTGCCATATCAAGATGCAAGATGCACAGGTGTGCCTTAGACTGGCCACAAGAAAAGGCCACTCTGAAATCTTCAATTTTGTTTTATTGAGGGGGTCAGGGGACTCAGACAACCAGTCAGTATCTGGTGTGACCACCATTTGCCTCATGAAGTGCGACAAATCTCCTTTGCATAAAGTTGATCAGGTTGTCTATTGTGGCCTGTGAAATGTTGGCATCCCAAACATGCTCAATGGGTGACATGTCCGGTGAGTATGCTGGCCATGCAAGAACTGGGATGTTTTCAGCTTCCAAGAATTGTGTACAGATCCTTGCAACATGGGGCTTGCATTATCATGCTGCAACATGAGGTGATGTTGTTGGATGTACGGCACAACAATGGGCCCCAGGATCTCGTCACGGTATCTCTGTGCATTCAAAATGCCATCAATGAAATGCACCTGTGTTCTTCGCCCATAACATATGCCTGCCCATACCATAACCCCACCACCATGGGCTACTCGATCCACAACATTGACATCAGAAAACCCCTCACCCACACGATGCCACACACGCTGTCTGCCATCTGCCCAGAACAGTGTAAACCGGGATTCATCCGTGAAGAGAACACCTCTCCCGCGTGCCAGACGCCATCGCATGTGAGCATTTGCCCACTCAAGTCGGTTACGACGACGAACTGGAGTGAGGTCGAGACCTCGATGAGGACGACCTTCCCTGAGATGGTTTCTGACAGTTTGTGCAGAAATTCTGTAGTTATGCAAACCGATTGTTTCAGCAGCTGTCCGAGTGGCTGGTCTCAGACGATCTTGGAAGTGGACATGCTGGATGTGGAGGTCTTGGCTGGTGTGGTTACACGTGGTCTGCGGTTGTGAGGCCGGTTGGATGTGCTGCCAAATTGTCAGAAACGCCTTTGGAGACGGCTTATGGTGGAAAAATGGACATTCAATGCCCTAACAACAGCTCTGGTGGATATTCCTGCTATCAGCATGCCAATTGCACGCTCCCTAAAAACTTGCGACATCTGTGGCATTGTGCTGTGTGATACAACTGAAGATTTCAGAGTGGCCTTTTCTTGTGGCCAGTCTAAGGCACACCTGTGCAATAATCATGCTGTCTAATCAGCATCTTGATATGGCACACCTGCGAGGTGGGATGGATTGTTTTTGGCAAAGGAGAAGTGCTCACTATCACAGATTTAGACAGATTTGTGAACAATATTTCAGAGAACTGGTTATTTTGTGTATGTGGAAAATGTTTCACATCTTTGAGTTCATACCATAAAAAATGGGAGCAATAACAAAAGTGTTGCGTTTATATTTTTGGTCAGTGTAAATGATTGAAAAAATAAAGAACCAAATAACCAAATCTCATAATAAAATTTAAAAAATGACAGACACCAAAATTGGAATGTTTTGGAATAATTTATTAGGAATTTTAAAAAGTTTTTCCCCCTCATAAGAAAACCATGACAGGAAAAAACGAAAATCATAAAATGTTACAGTGTTGACAAGGTTGTTATTAGTCAGCATCAAAGCCTGACACATCTGCAGCAGTGATAGTATCAAAATGTAAAACCTGGTGTTTGCAGATTGAGGGTACTTTTGTTCTTAAGCTGTTGTCTTTAAGAAAAATACATTTATTTGTAATTAGGCAGTGCCACATCTCAGTAACTCTTGGTTTGGTCTACAAAGAGACGTCACATTGCTTCAGTCTGTGACTTCCAGTGGATATACAGTAATGGAAGGGTGGGAGTAACCTGTGTGGAGGAGCCGGTTTCAGAAAGGTTTACCTATCCACACTCTGACATACAAAAAAATAAAGGACAATTCACATTTTTTTTAACCGAGGAACCATTTGCCTAAAAATCTGCACATGGCACATTGAAAACCAATGTGTTTAAAATCATGACAATCTTGCCCGAAGATCAACACACCCTACAGAGGGATTCAGCCATGAGCTGTGCATGACAGACCCTGCAAGGTAACCCCTTTAGTTCCTTCACAAATCATCAGCACATTTTAAAACGGTATAACGAGAACAGCGTCAAAAGCCTGCCTCCTCTGCTGAACGAGGAGTGTCTTTACACTCCCCAAAAGACAGCATCTGATTTTCAGAACACATGATTCCCAGATGCCTGAAAAGAAATACAGTGTATGGCTGGTCTAACATAGACAGACAAATCAAAATGTCCTCGACCTCCAGCTGGGACTTTAATATGTAACAGTCAAGCTTTAAAACATGTGGGGACTGACTAAGCAATTATACCACCTAAAAAGTATTCAGCCTCCCGGACACAAACTTTAGCAGCTCCCTGCCACGCCAAAATCAGTCCTATTTACAATATTTTACAAAATTTGTACAGTTTGCCAGGACTAGTTGAGAAACTAATGACCATCTTGTCTGACTGGTGTTAGTGTAGCAAGTTATTGTTGAAAACTAACAAGATAGACAATTCATGACATATTTTTAAGAAATTGAATTAATACCAAATGTCAAAATTAAGTATGAACTAGAGATAAATATTGTTTTCCAGTTATTTTCTAGCTCCAGGCCCCAGGTTTCCAGCAGGACTCCTCAGAGATGCAGTGTATCTCAGAGACGAGGTTGGAAAGGTCAAATAACCCAAGAAACAGTTAAAACAAATGCTGACAGACAGTCATCATGAAAACAGAAGAAACAAACCCAGCCAACATGACAAAAATAAAAACGCAAAGAAAAAAGATTTCAATGCGGTGCTGTTGTGTGAAGTGACATGTTTCTTTTGTTTTTTTTATGTTTTTTTTCCCCAAGTTTTGCAAAGTTTTCTTTCTTTTTTTGTTTTATTTTTTTTATTTGTCGGTTTAAAGTATCAGATTATTCGGCTGGATGCGGCTGATACAAGGACCGGTGGGGTGAAGGTTCAGTCATCACTGACAAAGACGGGCCAGATCAGCTCTGGAGCAGCTTCTACTCCTTCCAGCTCTCAGTCTGCAGTTCTGCACTGAAACACAAAGCAGCTGGATCACTTACTGGTCAGGTAACAGGTGTTTTTACGATGTTGCATTGAAGAAAAAGACATGTAAAAAGAGCAATGACTTACACTCTCAGTGGTAACCGTTAGTGAAGGCTGTTGCAATCAAAGGGCCCTGTGGAACCAAGCATGCAAGGTTTAATTCAGGGGTGTCAAACTCATTTTCACCGGGGGCCACATCAGCATAGTGGCTGTCCTCAAAGGGCCAGATATAACCTATATAACCTGTGACAATTACAGTTGCATAAAAAACATATGTTTGCTTGTTACTCTAGCATAAATCCTTTTAAAATGGATTCTGCTAGGTTGGGTAATATTGACAGTGTTAAAGTCCTAATTTATAGTTACCCAATCTGATATTTCAAGTCTTAGTCCCCCTAGATATGAATAAATACAAACCAATTTTGTATTTTATTTTGCTCTCGCGGGCCACATAAAATGACATGGCAGGTAACATTTGGCCAGCGGGCCTTGAGTTTGACACATGTGGTTTAATGCTTTCAACCCAAATTGAAAACAGTCCATCTGCTCTAAAATGTTCTAAAATTGTGAATAATTAATCCACAACATTTAAAAACATTTTTTTCCAGAAAGTGGTCAATTTTTAATATTTCTTTACAAGAGTCGCTGAATCTTTAGGAAGAACTGAAAAAAAAACTAGAAAAAAAAGATAAAACCAAGCTAGTGTCTATGAAACAAAAGTTATACTAAACAAAACCATAGATTCCCACCAGCAAAGCTGAGGTTGTCTTAGGAAGTGAATGTCTAATTCCTTCTACAAAGCCCTGTGAGCATGTTCGCCATGTTCTCCTTCAATTACACTGTAAACAACTGTGAATGTTTTTAAGAGCTTAGATTCTAGCTGCTACAATATAGCGCTTCCTTTTCAGTTTTTAGATAAATTAAATATAAATGAAAATGATGTAAATATACAGTTATCAGTAAAAAGCTGGTGATTGAAAATGTATAAAAAGCTTTGAAAAATCCTTTGAGGAGCTCGAGTACAGCTTCATACACAAGAATAAGAAATATCTATATAACTTAAACATTATACACAGATACACAAAAAAGCCAATAAGATTTAATTAAAAATACTTTTTTCAAATGATTATTTTTGTGTCTTTTGAATGTACTTATAAAACTTTCTTCCTAGTTGTATTTCTTCTTATTCAATTATGTTGAAAATGGTGATTTGATTTTCCTCATTAGTACAGTAGCATAAAAAAAGTGGCTGGATGGCTCAGTTGGCTGTTGGTGTTGGACTGGCACGCTTGAAACCTGGGTTTACCTTCCAGGGCATGCAATGAGTTCAGTCCAGTGTGGGTCCTCTTCAGAAGAAGACCTTTTAGAAATAACGTGTGAAAGTCTAAAAATATAAGATAAATCCTGATCTAGATTGCTGTTTCTTGTTTGAGTGGGTGCAACAAACAGGCACTGTGAACCAAATCGTTCATAATCAAATATGCTTTTAAAAAAAAAAAAATGCTTTGTGTTTCCAATAAAAATGTTATGCATTTAGTCCATATATCATTGGTTAAAAATCACAAAAAAAAAATCCTATTTATTTCAAAAGGAGTACATTGGACATATAACCTGCAGGATTGAAGGTCAAACTCATAAGTGGAGACAGTCACTCACCCCCAAACTGTGGCTGAATCCAGTGCTTGGTGCGGGGCTGGCAGCGCTGAGGTAACTGCTAACAGCTGACTCCTGACTGGCTGTTCCATAAAGGTCAGCCATTGGACCTGGGCTGCTTGTACCTAAGAATCCAGCTGAACGAGAAGGAGTGGAACCTAAAAGCAAAATACAATGTTACTTCTTAAATACAATCAAGGCCCAAAACAATAATAAAATCCCATTTAGAAAATGCAGATTTTTAAAAATGTTTGTCTTAAAAAGTATGGTTTCTTTCATAAAAAGGAAGGAAAAAACACATTTCCATTGAGTTTTACAGTTAGGACATCTATGATTAAATTAAATTTAAAAAATCATAAATATGTAAATTTTCAAATCTGTAAGGATCTAAAATAATTTTAAACCAAGCTCATGTGTATCTTTTAGGCTGAGAGGCCACTCAGTTCAGAGAACGAAAAGAGCATTAAAAATAGAAAATATTTAAAGACGACCTACGACTGTGTCTCTACTAAAATATCTTGCTATCAAGACAGTGCTAAGTTCTGGTAAATCGCCTGTCCGTCCTGGAGGAGGATCCCTTCTTCATGTGGGCACCCCTGAGGTTTCTTCTTTTTTTCCAGAATCTGTTTTTTTTAGGAGTTTTTCCTAAAAGAAGCGGGGTCTTAGGGCAGGGATGTCCAGTTTAGCTTAGTCAAGTTGTTACTTCAATTGAGTATTTTCCTATTGAATTCTATGTATTTATGATCCTTTTATGATGCTTTTATGTTTAACTTTTTCAATTACTGATACAAAGCCCATCGAGACATCTGTTGTGAATTTGGGCTATACAAATAAAATTGAATTGAATTGAATTAACTAGCAGTTAATCCGCTTCTACACTAGATTTTTGTCAACAAACAACTTTTTTCTCATCTCAATCAGGATGTTGGGCCAAAGCTGCATGTTATTATGGATTGTCTTGCCATTTGAGACTTTTGTTGTTTGCTTATTCCTCATTACATATCAACTGTACTGGTAAAGTCATTGAAAGCAAACAAATCTGCCCAGGTGCCATTAAACGTACTGTTTTCTGCAAGAACTTCAATGTTTTAAAAATTCTCCATCGTTGTCCTACCTGGGTCGGAACATTGTTGGGATTACACGCCGGCGGGAGTTCTGGTGGTGACGCAGGTCAATAGTCACAAAACTTTACTTAAATAATGTCAACTTTTGTTGATTTTGTTTTAAACCTAATACTCAGCCCGTTAGTTTTTTGTTTTGTTTTTTAAAAATATTTTTATGAACTTCTCCTGTTTACTGTTTGCTGACGTAGTCGTTGGCACAAGGGAGCTGCTCCAAGGACGAGCAGCTCGCCTGGTTCCGACCCACTCCTGGTTCAGACTTGCTCACAAACATACAGCTTCAGGTTCAGGGTTTTATTCACTTCTCATTCAACATGTACTGTCTTTTTAGATGAACTTTCCATCCCATAGCCAACTATACCTGGGTGCAGTGTGCAAACCGAGGCGTTGTTCATGGGGGCGGGGTTTCACATGTTTAACCCAGAGAACAAAACGGCTCTTATCTCATTTAAATATATCTCATATTGTGCACTTGACTAGAAAATGCAATTCGCTTCTTTTCTTTGCCTCTGCATTCCCTGCTTCTGCTCAGTGGATGGACACGCCACCCTCCCCCCATCCTCAGCGCGTTCGCAGAAACAGCAAGTCAATGATCTGGATGTAGAGCTGTGACGGTGTCGAATTTTTCATCACCGGTGTCGCAGTTAACCGCAGCGCCCCCCCCCCCCCCCCAAAAAAAAAAAAAAAAAACACAAAATCCCCCGGCGGCCGGATCGGAAATAAATACAGTTACAACGTACTATTCTTTGTTAACAATGACAACAAATGACAACAACTAACAACTACATATCTAACTTGTGAACTAACTATAGGTGTTGTAGATTGATTGTGTGTGTGAGCGCGGAGCATCTTGTGTAGGGATAGTAGGAAGGTGCGCACACGTGTGTTGGGGGTGTGTGTTGATTCTTCTGCAGCGGACCGCTCTGGAGCTGCACGCAAGTTTCACCTGTGCTCTCTGGTACAGACATCTTCTCAGAATATTATTTATTGCCCAGTAATAAACAGACTGCAGACACTTTGTCACCTCTCCGGTTGCCATGAAGCCTGACACCCATGAAGAACGCGGGGCAGGAGGCTCCGCCTTTGTTTATACAGACACGTAACGTTACGCTGCAAAAAATAGTTCCCAAACAAAACATGTAGTGATTTTCAGGGAAATCTAACAGCGCGCGTTCATGTTTGGTGTTACGGTTTGAAGGAGGACATTAACACCCCCCCACACACACACACACACACACACAAAATCCTCCGGTGGGCGGCCGTGTCGCGCACTTAGGAACGCACGCAGCTTGTAATGGATACATATGTAAATGAATAGAAAATTAGAAAGCAGTAAATTTGTCGTATTTCCTCACGAGACGGAAACTTCTGTTGTAGAATAAAGATGTGTGCTTCTGAAAGCGCGCACCTGTTTGTGTAAACGGAGCCGCGTGTCACGTGCAGCGCGAAGGCAGACACTGAGAGCACACGCGGTGGGAGAAAAGGAGACAACAGTCTGAAAGAAAGTCTGAACACAGGACTAGCAGAAAAAGGAAATTATCAGCAAAGATGAATGTGTTTATTATAGTTCCAAACACGCACCATATGCAAAACGTAAAAAAAAAAAAAAAAAGTGCGTAAAAAAAGTGCGGTGATGCGGTTATCGTCACAGCCCTATCTGGATGTCATTTATGTTATAAACCCTGGAGACGATCATAGTCTGAGGCAAATCCAAACAACGCTCAAGTGTGGATACGACTGATGCAATCATGGCCGATCCCTTGGCTCTTTAAAGTGAACTACAAGAGCCGCCAGTTTGTGGCCACACTGTCCTTCACTCTTTCTTACTTCTTTTTCTCCTCAAGCTGCTCATAATTGGTCAATACGTGTTTGTGCTGATTGTATGTATATGAATTTTCCAAGCACTGGCAAGCTACACACTAACGTAGCTGCCCGCTACATGCAGAGAAACACAGCCATACGCTAACGTAGCACCCAGTAGATGACCGGCTACTATTGAGTCATCGAGCGGTAGTAATGTCCAAATTTGAAGAGGCTATTTTTTTCCACATTTCTCCACTTGGATGGATAAATATAAGGATAGGGAGAAGCTGTAGGGGTAGGGAAGCATTTTGGATTCAGCCATAGGCATTGGCCAGAAAAACTGAACTTTTTTGTTGTTATTATTTTTAGTATTTAGTGTGCAGATTATTTTCAATACGCCTCTCTTTACAAAGAACAGCTCCATATGAACTATCTCACTTGACATTTTTTTATGCCAATATCTCTATAGCTACACTTTTATGTAAAAATGACTCCAGAGCTTTCAAGGAATAAAGAGGTTTTAGCCGAAGCTTCAGAAAAATGGATGGTCTTGGTTTTTTTGTGTCTTTACAAATCTCCCCCTTGTTGTTGGTGTTTCTGTGGAGGTGGACCCGGCCTCAATTTGGACCATAACGTCATAAAAGACCATAAATGTCCTGGTGACAATTTTTAGGAATAGCAGATAAAGTACAAGGTTTTTGGTCCATTGAAAAAGTAATTCTGGTATAAAGGTATGTAAGATGTAAAATGGCATGCTTGGATCATTGACTGTATAAGACAACTGGACCGAGTGTGACATCACCCATAGAAAATAGCTTACTTCTGGTTACATTTTTTCACAATACGTTTGCCGCCACGTTGAAACCAGAAATCATCAACAAACAGTGATTGGTGTGAGTTGGTCTGAGTCAACATTAATATGGCAACCACTCTTGCCAATCAGGAGTGAGTTTGTTGGAAGGCCACACCCCTACCACTTGAAAGCAGGCTTGGGAGGACATGTCAATCAAACGTTTTGAACGTGAGACCACATGCTTTAATAACTAAATAATAACAGAGTTTTGGCTTCTTGAAACCAGCAGATACTTCCTATTAATGCGAGGGGGGAGGGGTCACTCAGCCCAGGTCTCATATACAGTCAGTGGATAGGACCATTTTTATAAGAAATTAACCTTAGTTAAATGTTAAACAAAAAATGCATTAGCTATTGGACACATCTGTAGGGAGATTTAAAACATTTCCCAGAAGTCAATGTGTTTACTGACTGTTTAGATGATTATACCTCTGACAACTGCTGCTGCTGCTGCTGCAGCCATCGGTCCGTATGCTGTAAGAGGAATGGCTGCAAAGACAGAAACGTCAAGATTCCATTGCAGTACAGTCACCCCAGAAAGTCAAATAATTGAAAAAGGCCTCTGGTAAATCCAGTAGAGGGACGCTTCAAAACAAATCACAGCGTCTACATCATGTGAGTCGTGCTGCCTTCAGATGGAAGACAAGGAGGATCAACAAACACAAACATGCAAACCAGAGGTGATTATGCTAATGTGTGGTGTGGCAGACTGACAGCATGCTGCTTGTAAAGTCCAGAGGAGGGTCTGACTGACCTGTGAGCTCAGGGGGGTGGGGTGAAGTCAGAAGGGGAGTCCTCTCTAAGTGGAACTCTAAAACAGAAACATCAGAGTGCTGTTGAGACTCACACTGCCGTCACCAGCAAGGACAGCACGCACACACTTCAAAGCCTGGGGAACACCTCACATGTGAGCAGGTAAGCACACAAGGCTGGAGGAACGCAAACAGGGGTTAAAGGATGGAAAGAGGCTTGACAGTCCAAACAGAGTGATCATTCTATAACAGTAAGAAATAAGGCAGATGTCATTTCATTTAATTAACTAGCAGTGTCACCTTTTTTTCTTAAAGGCAAAACAATTGACTAAAGTTTTCTTTGGTGGAAGTCTAGCATGCATGCACACACTCACACAAAGCGTTTCCTCTCTCTGATTTTTACAAGCAGCCATTTACATTTCCAGTGTTTCATGTTTGTATTTGTTCAGCATAAACAGGTTGGTTTTCCATTTAAAGATTTTGCAAAAGGTTTTCTCAAAAGGTAATGAAGCACCACTCATTCTTTTCTCTTAGTATTTTTCAAAATGTTCTGTTTAAACTCAAAAGTAACATTAAATTAAAAATATATATATATATATATCTGTAAATAAATTAAATACAACAATTAAGATATAGCACAACCATGTCACTTTTGTGGAGGTTGTATAAGTCCAAAATATGTCATTTAGATTAGTCAAATTATAACATAGCCAGGTCAGATTAGGATTTCCCAGCATTTAGTTCAGATCAGGTGATAAATCGTCATGTCATTTTGCTTTTTACAACATGACTTAAAAAAGAATGAATTCCTAGTACCAGTACTTAGCTCTAACTTTTTTCATTACTTCTAAAAATCCTTCTCATTGCAATACTTTTTCTAGTTTACTTTTTTCTGTGTTAGTTGGAAATTCATACCTCTGAAGTTCTTCTGAATGCTTATATATAGCTTCCAAAGCTGCAAACAGATTTTAATGGACACAATGGGAGATGCAGAGGAGTAGAGCTGCAAGTTTTACTGCCGAAACCAACTGCTTGACTAAAAATAAGAACATTTTACATTAGTTTACATTACAAGATCTTTTTTTTGTTGCAATTTTAACATGAAGCCTGTACAAAATTGTTTTTTGTAAAATTTTTGTCATAATTTCTATTTTCACTTTGTATCTCTGTTTCATTGTTTTTCAAAAAAAAAAAAAACTTCCAACTACGCTCTTTCCACCATGAATTTAATAGTTGCCTTTGCTGACTAAATATGGCTGCGCCTTTCTTTGTCAGTGTGAGAGCTGATTACCAGGGAACTGGTAGGTGTATCCGGGAGTGATGCCTGCATAGCTCCGGCTGGTGTAAGTGGCAGTCTGGAAGCCTGGATAACCTGCAGGCAGAAGAAAATCAGATATAACCTCTGAATTTAAGATTAAGTCCAATTTTATTAATACCAGAGTGCTTTACAATTAACATGCAGCTGGGTGATACTTATGGAAGGGATTTCTTTTACAAGGATATGACTCAATAGTTCACCAGTTTGTCACACTAAAGATTTTCAGTTGCACTCCTACACTTCATGAACTGATTTGGTGACAACACTCAAAGGGACAACTACTATATTACAGCACAACTGAATGCAAGTATTCACGTTTTATTTCTTCTCAGTGCAGTTGACATCTCGTCATCTTTAATGGCGTATTAAAGAACTACAACACAGAAGAAAGCAGTTTTCAGACTGGACAGTAGGTGGTGGCATTAGTGCAGCAAGACCAGCGTTCAGGGATCAAGCTACAGTCAAAACCAAACTTGGAAAAATGAGTTAACCCTTGTGCTATCCTATGGGGTCAAATGGCCATTGACGTGTTAGTCCTACCATGACACAGGTGGATAAAAGTGGAGAGGATTTCATGTAATCCATGGAAACCATAGAAGATCACAAATCATTGAAGAAAAAAAGGTTCAGCGCATTGTCTAGTGGACTCTAGATGACCCCACTCCAATTGTCAAAGTGCCTAATAGCACATGGGTTAACAGAGTAAAGCATATATAAAAAAAAATTCAACATTTGAGAAATCCTGTCAAAACGTTTAATAATGAGATGCTTGAGAAGGTAACACGATATCTTGGCTATCAAATGGCTTGATGGCAAAAAAGAAAATAATTTAAAACAAAAAAAGCTAACATGTAATAATGGGAGCATGATCAATAACAGGTAGAAAACTCAAAACTAATCTGTTATAAAACCTGTTCTCCCCACTTTTAATTTCTTGAGATGTAATCCAAGCTGCATGGTGGGAAAAAAACCCAGCTAAAGTCAGCAGTTCACTTCAGTTTTCATCAAACTCCATGGGATTGTCCATGTGACTTTTGAGGCTGCAGCTCTTCTACTGTTGAAGTGAAAACTATTAGCTTCAGGTTTGTGGTTCTGTCCATTCTGTCCAGATCAATATCAACTTACCCAGCATGCCAATGCCCAGCATGAAGGCGTCCATACCGTATGGCATAACCCGAGAGCGTCCCCTAGCTGAGCCTGTGGGAGACATCACCTCCTTGGGCTGGGCTTTCTTACACTCCACCTGTTTCCAGAGTTGGGAAAAATCAGACCATGCATTTGGAAAGCGTTGGTGGAAATTAATCTGAGCTGCTCACCATTTTGTTGTTGATCTCGTGGAAGTGAATTTCGCAGACTTTTTCAACCACATCTTCATTCTCGAACGTCACAAACCCAAACCCTAAAGAGCAAAAAGAAAGTTCAGAATAATTGACACAGTATGGTGGAATAAGACCGGGGGTGCTCATTATATCGAAAGACATGACAGTGAATCGTGGGCCATCAAAGATAAATAAACAAAAAAAGGTGTTATTTTTTTTTAAATCCATCGACAAATCATCACTGTCACCATGTAATATGCCACTTGATTGACACCAAGTGACATACAGAATGGCCAATCTGAAACATACGTCACTGTGTTTAACTATAGTTAAAAAAAGAAAGAAGTTAAAAAATATAGTTAAAAATAAGAAAGTGCACTCAGAGTGTATACACTATGAGTGCACTTTCTTGTTCTTCCTTTCTTTCTTCTCCCGGGCATTTATTGAGGCCCCCGAGCCGGCCCGCATCCTCGATCGGAAGTCTGAGACGCCCCGTCTGACCCAGCCATCCTACCAGGGGTCCTGCTGCCGGTTTCACGGTTCCTGGCAGAGGGATCCGAGCCCACTCAGGCAGCACTGTTCACAAGCACGTGGTTCTCAAGCCCTCCGCTGTTTGATCAGCCGTGGTTAAACCAGCCGCACTTTAGAAATGTCATGCTCCCCTCATTATGTTTACAGCAAATCATAAGACAAGATTGTCACTGCTTTCTGTCTTCATAATGAAACACCTTTTCTGTTCTAATTATGTATTACTACAAAATAATATGAATACACATGACAAAACTTTTTCTTCACAAAGATTTGTGTACTCTTACTGTGTAGTTTTTGTTATTAGTACATAAAAATAGTATTTTAGACAGAAAATGTATTAGAAGTTGTCAATTTTGAAGTGGAATAAAGTGACTTTGGCGCATAACTCCAAGCCATGAGTAGTATTGTTCTACATGTCCTGCACTGGAGCTTGTTGTCTCAAAAGTAGCTTGCATGCCAAAAAAGTGTGGGCATCCCTGACTTAGACGGTAGGCCCATCTGTACAGTAATAGAGCTAAGGAGTTTGCAGTAATTAGTGTTGCAATAGCCTCTTAACATGTTTTTCCCCTCCCCCTTTTATTCAGAACTGCTTTTCTGCACTCATCTTTTCTACCCTCCCTTCCTGGCCAGGACCAGGAAAAGCTGGTAGCCTGTCATAATCGATCAAACCAAGGATGAAGAGGAGGTGCTTAAAGAGGCTTTATCCTGATCCTGATTAACGAACTGGCTAATTAGACTAGCCTCGTTTGCCTCCTCCAGCTCAACCCACAGGAAGGAGACTCCTGCGGGGGGTAAAGGAGGATCAATAGACACCCAAGAAGTACTGGAGGAAGGGTTGCAGATCGAAGAAAACATAGGAACAGAAAATAAGGGAGGTGGGGAAAAGATGGCTGGAGAGAAGGGTCGGTTCATCTCACCTCTATGTCTGTTTGTGGTCTTGTCAAACATGAGCATAGCATCGTCGACCTTAGGAGAGAAAAAAACAACACTTTATTTTACACAACGCTTGCCTGCCATGTGCATATTGCCTGACCTCAGCCCTTCTCAAGTTCTGCAGGGAGGCTCAGCAACAGATGGACAGAAAGGCAGAAGAGAGGGGGGATGAGGGGACTGGAGAGGAGCGACAGGTTACAAAGGGGAAGCCCAGGGGGCAAGAGATGGGAAAATATGCTGAAAATCATACGACAAGCCCCAGCACTGTGTGCCACCAACAGATGTACCAGAGAAAGAGAAAGCTGGAAGTCGTGTTGATAAACTCTCAATGTTCATAAAATTCAAACACCCCCTCTCAAGTTTGGTATTTCCATGGCAACTGCTTAAAAACTCACTCCAACATCAAATGTGTTTTTATGAATGGTGGGAGACAGAGGACTGCAAAGAGAGAAACTTTTACACACAAGTAGTCACAAGCAGAAAGGTAAATCTGGCAGGCAGGTGGAGACCTGATGATAGAGGAGAGCTGATAGTTTGAGGAGTAGAGGCAGGTGGAGATATGGTGAAAGAGTACAGAGAGTCCTGTATGAGACAAAGATTGGGTCAAAGTGGAAAGGGAAGAAAAAGAAGAAACAAAGGGAGAGGGAGAACAAAGAGCCCTGGAGGCTTTGTTTGTTGGCACAGTCAGCCATAATTCCTCCTCCTCTTCCCGCTTTGACCTCTCACTCTGGCCCAGCCTCCCTTATGGAGCTATGACACCGGTGTCTATTCAATGCACAATCTCACTTCTTGTGTAAAAGTTTATTCTTTTATTTTGCTTGCACTTTTCTCAAATTACAAGCATACATGATTGCGTCTAAACGCGTCAACATTTGGCAAATCAATCTGAGCTCTCAGTCTATAATAAGTGCACTGGATGTGCTCCACAGAATGATCTGTCACAGTAGGCAGAGGAGTGTCAGTGATAGGACAGCAGGAGTGTGTAAGTGTGTGTGAGAACCCTGGGGGCACTTTGCCCACTCAAAGGTCAAAGGTGAAGGAAGACTGTCAGCGGGAAAGAGGACCTTTTAGTCCACCTCTCAAGCCACTCCTTCTTTTCAATTTGACATTGGTTCATTTTTATTCAACGTTAGACGTTACCTTTAATGACAAACTTTCACACAAAACAGATAATTTCAACTCAGAACAATCAAAACCACAAAACACAGTCTGACCAGAAGAGGATGGGAATAGAGCTTGCACAGAGTACACACCATAATTATGACTTTATTCTGTTTCAAATCATACAATAAGACTTCAGTGAAATAACTACATTCAACTCCACAGACAAAACTGTCGGTCAACATTTCAAACACTGGACATTTTTAATGACTTTGTGCCAAACAATATTCCCCCTCATTCTTTTTTTTCATCGTAACTCACATCTTCCTGGTTTTCCGCTGCCCATCCCTCTCCACACTTCTTTGTGCACACCAGGACGGGACACAAAAGATCCACTGAGACAGTCTAATCAGGAACTTCCATGGATGGCTGCAGCCTACATTTCACCATCCATCCCTCGATATCTCTCTTGGCAAAAATTCATCTAGACATTATGATTGAAGAGGGAGCACAGAGAAACTCGAGGCTAAAGCTTTTGGCACTGAAGATAAAGTGCAGCACCGTTGGACACTGAATGCAAAACACCGGCATTGGCTTCTGTGAATGTTTTCAGAGTAACGGTGAAGTGACTTAAAAAAAGTTTTTTTTTCAACTTTCTTTCTGCTGTTTCCATTAAAAGATTTACCAAACTATAAAATCTGTGCTCGTTTGTCAATTGAAAAGCAAGTTTGGCCGATACACTTGAAGAAAGTTCAGTATGCAGATAGGTTCAAAACAAACTAACAAAATATTTGCCTAGCTTTGTGTAGCGACGTAAAGCACTTGTTTCCACCCCCCAGCACACAAATGCTCCATCTTTGCCCCAGTTCCCTCTCCTATGCCTCCACCAGACCCTCCCTCACCAGCTAGGCCCTTTGTCAGCCCATCATCTTTTCTCTGACTCAAAGCTTTCAGTCTTCTAAATTATGAATAACAAACTTATAAAAACTTCTAGAAAGAAAATGATTTTAGAAACAAATATGGCAACAGTGGGACACGTTTGCTAGAAACAATTCAAGAAGCTCTTAACTTGCATATTTCTTTGGTTTTCAACTCTAAATTTACCCCCCCCCCCACCACCACACACACACACACACACTCCCTCCTCATTCAAACACCCCCAAACACCACCTCATCTCTTCTCCTTCAGAACAAAAACCCCTTACCCACAGAGTTACTCAGGGACAATGGGCAAACCAGGTCACCACGGTAACGGGCCAGGAGGGGGTTGTGGGTAGTAGCAGCTGTTACATCAGATTAATTTAGATTCTGATAATCCCTCCTCTTTCCTTACCATCACCACACACTCGGTAGAAAACTTTTGTGACCCCCCACTCCATCTCCAAATCTCCCTCCTACCGCCTTCACCCCTTCACCTCCCACCATCCCCTTTCTTTCTCAGCACCCTCTACCAGTTCTCCTAAGCTTGCCTGTTGCTCGGGGAGCCTCACAGCCTCATTCTTTTTCCTACTTTCTTACAGTTCTTTTTCTCCCTCCATTCTTGCCCTCCTCATCTTACTTGCAGTAACCCCTTAATCTCCAATCAGCTGATATACTCAAAGTGAAAATTTTCTCAGAATTTGTGGTGAATAGAGTTTGCCGAGATGGTGGGATGTGGAAATATGTGTTTCTGAGCTGTTAGTTTGCTTTTATCAGCACTAATGCCACTAAAAAAGGAAGTCCCACTACTACTCATATTTTAAATGTAAATCTACTTGTGATTTTCTTATTGGTATATTTATGACCGCTTCGACGAACTTTTCAAAACATCACTCACCTTTCCAAACTGGTCAAAGTATTGTTTGACGTCCTCGATGGTTGTGTTCACTGACAGGCCGCCCACAAAGATCTTCTTAGTTCGAGTCACCAGCTGAAAGCAGACAAGGATGTACTCACCAACTTGGCTAATTAGAAAGATCTGAATTTAGACCTCAGTCTGCTTTGGTTGCTTTCAAGCAGCTCTATGTGACGCATGCAGCAACAAAGTAACACAACCACCAAAGTTATGATATTAAATTACACAAAAATGCACAGCTTTGACTATTTTTTTCATATTCTATCAGAGCCAACACATGTCTTTTTTAAACAATGTTTATCACCATGAAAACTCAAAGATGTGTAAAGTTAAAAATCCAGAAGTTAATTATTTAAAAAAAACAAATAGTTTTAACCAGCATGGAGTAAAGTGTAACAGTTTGCAGAGCTGACCACAATGTTTCAAAGCAGCTTTAACTTCCAGCTGCCATTAAGTAAAAAAAGACCACTTCGAATTTTATGGCAGGTTAATTTCTTGTTTTCTACCTTGTTTTCTAACTAAATGTATGTCTACAAGTAAAAAAAAAAGAGAAAATGACACAGAAAGAGACAGGAAATTCCAAACACCCCAAAAGAAGGAATAAAAGTTAAAATTGTAAAGATTTTTGTTAACATGGTCTCACATAGCTCTTCAGCGTAGTCAACCTCGCTCGTGTTCATCAGATTACATAGCATTAGCCTAGATAAGAGATTGAAATGCTCCACACGCACGAACCTGCTGCAAACAATACACAACAGAAGACAATTTAACTCACCTTAGGTTGAGCTCTTCGAGGGAAGGCCACTTTTGGATCAATCTAGAGGATACAGAAATAGAGAGAACAGGTTAGTGAAACGTATTTACAGAATAGAAGACCTGTTGCTCTCCTCCTTCTTTATGCTGTAATGTCTAACATTTAACCTCAATGTCAAGCTTATAAACAAGGAGCATTTCTACAGGTGTATTCAGAACATTTTAGATGGACAAACATTCATACACAAGCTTCAATCTAGCTAATACATATAAAATAATTATTTTGTGAAATTTGAATGTTATATGTTAAAGCCAGAATTCTTTTTCTCTTTATAAAAATACAAGAAAGAAAAAAAGAAAAAAGAAAAAAAAAAATATATATATATATATATATATATTATCTGGTAATACCAATAGAATAATGATAATAACATTACAGAGAAGAAGGGATGGATACATTTTTGTTGTTGCAAAAAATAGTCTCAAAATAAA
This sequence comes from Oryzias sinensis, assembly GCA_037389245.1. Taxonomy (NCBI): domain Eukaryota; kingdom Metazoa; phylum Chordata; class Actinopteri; order Beloniformes; family Adrianichthyidae; genus Oryzias; species Oryzias sinensis. The sequence continues at coordinate 20,519,306 of CM074495.1, forward strand.
TTTTAAAAATCAGTTTAGAAGCAGAAAACTAAAGGATTTACATATTGTGGATAAATGTAAAAATAAGATGTTTTTCTCAGAAAATAAAATGACATCTGCTTCATTAAAAAGTGTTTTTGCTACAACGTTTCAACAGCTTAGAACATTCAAACATTTTCACAATCACCACTGAGCAGTGATTTATGCATATAAGAACACTAATTTTTTCAAATAACCAAATTATTTTCCCCATGTAAAAGAGCACATTTAAAAAAGCTCTGTTGATCACTTAATAGTTAAAACCAATAATCCCTTTCACAGACTTTAAAATATCTAATGTAACTCCTCATGTCAATTTGGATAGAAAGAGGTTAAAACCTATTGTTTGTCTTTTTAACCATCTTCATTCTATTCTTGAATGTCACTATGCTTGTGATTGTATTTTCTAATAAACACAAACACATTTGTGCGCGTTTATGCATGTGAGTATTAAGATTGGATCCCTGGGAACGTCCAGTGAACCCCAGCCTCTATTGTCACCATCCTGTGACATGTGATCTCCTGGAATCTCACACAGGCACCACAATCACATACACGTCTCACCTCCTCAGTGAGGAGCACTGAGAGCGTGTCTGAGAGGGAGTGAGAGAAAAACGAGGTGGCGGAGAAAACAGAAGCCGTCAATCATGGCTCACTGATGGCACGACTTTGTTTGGATTTGCTTGCTTCATTTCTTTTTAAAGACAGGATAAAAAGGACTATATGGTTCTGTCCTGCTTTAGGCGATCTGGATCGTCCTCTGCCCTGCCGTTGTGCTTGCTTTTGTTCCCAGGAAAGAGAAGAAGTTTCACCTTTGTTACCAGCTTCAATCTTCTGAATCTCTACTAACACAATCTAAAACAGCAAACTGGCCCAGTGATTGTCACCAAGGTTAACATCTACGCCATGCCTTTAGGATGCAATCAAACACAGGCTGTAAAATTGGAGTTTAAGACTTCTATATTAGTCTAAACTGGTCTAATAGAGCTAGAGAACAGCTAAACTACACCACACTGTACTGCTGTTACACTAACAGACAATGAGACCGTACAGGGCTGTGATTAGTCTGTAACCATGAGAGGGTAGAGTTGAACTACAGTAGAGCTAGAACCTCTATGGTAAACCACATGTGTTTACCAGAATAATGGCAACAATGTTGACATCACCGCAAGTTTAAGTTCTTCTTTTTTTATTTCTGTTCTAGAGAGCAGAGTGAGAAAACTAGATGCTAAAAACTTGAGGATCAGATGCAGAGTCTACTGTTTAGTTCTACTGTTTATGGTGGCTAGACTACTCTGATAGTCACCTCCGGTCACCAACCCTCCCGATGTCCAACCCTCCTGTCACATTCAAAAACAAACAGACACACACACAAACAAATCAAACACATGACAGCCCACAGCACATCCGAGTGGAGTAAAGTGTGGACATTAAACAGATTAAGTTGCCGCATGAATGAAAGGGGGGATTGATTCGTGCGAACAAGTGTTGACTGTAAGAGATTAAGTTTAAAACTCCTCCCCTTTCTTACATTTTTTACTTACCGGTACCTAAAATTTTGCATCTACAAACAAACATTTGGTGTAGAAGCAAGATGGGGTGAAATATTGGAACCTGCTTTTAGTTTGATGCATCCAAGAATTAAGTGCTCTCCCTGAGTAACCATTCACAATCAACATTGGATAAAGTTGTGCAACAATGCTAGTATCAGGTCATTAATTAAGCAACATCAAATTAAGAAGTAAAGTTGCTATCCGGTAACAAACAACAAATGATAACACAAAAAAGAGACTACAAAAAAACAAACAAAATGGTTTCCTTATGACACAGAGGAGTCTTCCGCTTCTAGCATCCACACACATTATGCTTTGATGATTTCACTACCAGGCAGGTCAACAAGCAGTCCTGTTACATATGCTGATTTCTTATCTAAAAACCAGCTTGCTCTGGATCAGTTTATGTTTCCAGCATGGGCTGCCATGGTGATAAACCAACTAGCTCCGTGACACTTGAACAGTTGAACCTAAATTTACCTCACTAAGCCCCTAATCCAGCTTCATGGTACAGACCCCAAATCCTAAAAGGTAAATACCCCCGGTGAACCACTCATGACAATACACTACCAAAATACCTCAAGGAAGCAAGTACAAAAAAGAAAAAAAATGATAAACAACAAACAGAAAAAAGAAGTAGTTTTAATAGAAAAAGTAGTGGAAAATTTTTTTAATTTTTTTACTGAATTTGCTGAGTCCAATAGAGCTCTGGACTTTGAGCTCTGCACCACTCCAAGGCCCCATTTACACTGTATGGTTCAAGTGACCCAATTCCGATTTTTTCCTCTCATCTGGCACAGATCGGATAAGACCGGTGAATGTGTAAGCAGGACAAAAGCGCATGGATTCCGATTTTTTCAGTTCGGATTGAGGCCTCATTCATATGTGGAAATAAATCGGACAGAATCGGATACGTGCATTTGCGTGTGCCATGTAAGCAGACAAATCGGATATTCCCCAGTAAATGCGAATCGTACGTCAGTGACGTCAACTCAGGACACCACCAACTGAGATCACATGACTTATTAAGGTGCTTCTGTGCGCTGATTTTGCTGTCAGCATGTTACCTTGTTAACTAATCAAGCGGGACACCATTGCTATGGAACAGGTTAGAAGCCGTTTTTTTCATTGGGGGGCGTGTAAGATGGGGACCGTGTGTGTGAGCATGTGCGCGCGTGCTTGCGTGTGTGTGTGTGTGTAAGGAGAGGAGAGCGGGTGTGAGCGCGGAGCGGGGGAGTGTCAGAGAACCGTAAATTAAAAATAAGGTGTCTCCCCCAAAAGTTTTGGAGTCTTTCTTAACCCACTCTGGAGACTGAGGGTTCAAAACGGAAAAGTGAACCCCGAGGAAATCTCCCGTGTGTTTCTGACTATGGTCGGAAAAGAGAAGTCATCGCGCAGGAAAGGTTCAACACTTGGATCAAACTGTTAGTACAGCACGTCTGCAAAAACTTCCTCATTCAAAACTCAGAGAGAGCCGAGCAGCCCTCCTTCCTTTCCTCTCCCCCCTCAGAAGCGCCCAAGGCAACGCCTCCTTCCGTCGCCGCCTTGCCTCCATGACAACCGCAATCACAAAAGTCCGAAAGAGGTCCACGGAAGGCGGAAATACTGCTACGTAGTCCTCAGAACGTCTATGTTTGATAGTTTCAGCATTGTATAGTGTAAATGCAAAAATCCGATACAGGTCACTTTTAAAAGATGATGTAAGCGGGTCGTCAAAAAAATCGGATATAGTCAGAAAATCGGATATGAGCATCAAGACCTGCAGTGTAAATGCGGCCTAAAAGCCTCATTCCTGTAATGTGTGTGTATGTGTGACACACACCTTAAAAAAGAATGGTTGTTTTTATTTATAAGAAGTTAGATCTGTAGTTGTATAGTTTGGGTCCGTGCGCATGTACCCTGTGCACATACGCCCTGTGCTGGCGCTTAAACTCCACTCCTGCTGTATGCATTCTTTTGACTACTGTAACTTTTCAACTGTTAATTATCATGATTCCAGCGGATTTTGAAGCGGAGAAAAGCAGCTTTGCGCCGCAGCCCAGTTAATGTGAATCGTACATCAGTGACTTCAACTCAGGACACCACCAACAGAGATCACATGACTTATTAAGGTGCTTTTGTGCACTCATTTTGCTGTTCAAGCGGGACACCGTTGCTCTGGAACAGGCTAGAAGCCGTTTATTTCTTCGCTTGGATCAAACTGTTAGTACAGCACAATGTCTGCAAACACTTCCTCATTCAAAACTCAGAGAGACCACATACAGCAGAGCAGCCCTCCTTTTTCCTCTCCTGCGCATCCCCTCTCGTGCGCCTGCCTCTTCCAGGAGCGCCCAAGGGAACTCCCGTCGCTGCATTGCCTCCATGACAACCGCAGTTACACAAAAAAAACACAACAAAAAAAGGGGGGGGGGGGCAAGCTAAGCTGCTAACAAGCAGCTCTAGCAGATTTCACCATGCTAAACGTTTGCCGTTAGGACCAACACGCATCTTCTAAATGTGCTTTTATTACTGTTATGATTATTATTAAGGGCCTGCTCGCTCATAATTTTTTTAATCCGTGCAGTTAGTGCTCAGGTCCGCGGAAGGCGGAAATGCTGCTACGTAGTCCTCAGATCGTCTACGTTTGATAGTTTCAACATTGTATGGTGTAAATGCAAAAATGGAATACGGGTCACTTTTAAAAGATGATGTAAGCGGGTCGTCAAAAAAAATCGGATATAGTCAGAAAATCGGATTTGGGTATCAAGACCTGCAGTGTAAATGCAGCCCAATTCTCCGCTTTCCAGACATTCTATTGATAATTTGCAGATATTTTAAGGAACGATTGTCTGTATTTGCACAGTACTACTTTGCTTTAAGTGTTCTTTTTTAGTAGGCTGAGGGGCTCAGATGAGATTTCAAATACTCTGGAATAAAATAATTTACTGCTAAAACATGGCAGTGGAATTGTGGTGCCATTGGCTTATTTTTCCTCTGCAGGACTTTTGCAGTTGAGGAAAAAGCAGTAAATTATTTAAATTATTAAATAATTTGGCGGCTGGGTAGCTCGGTTGGTAAGGTAGAAGGCTGCCACGCAGGAATCCAGGGTTCTATTCTGGAAGGGGAATAAACCATGGTAATGGGGGCAATTACCATATCAAAGGCGAGCAATTCACATCACCCAGTGGGGGCCCTTGGGCTAGACCCTCAACGCTGCTGCCTCCCGAGCGCGGCTCGGCTGCAGCTCACCACCCCCCCAGGGGATGGGCCAAATGCGGAGAAGAATTTCCCCATTGTAGGATAAATAAAGTATATCTTATAATGTACTGCTTTTTTCTCAACTGCAAAAGTCCTGCAGAGGCAAAATAAGCCCATAGCACCACAATTCCACTGCCGTGTTTTACAGTTTAGTTCCCAGTATATCTGCCTAGTGCTGTTACTCCAGAATATGCTGAGAGCTGAACAACATTTATTTTTTTAAAGTCCGACTCTGATTATCTTTAGATCTATATTAAAAGCTTCAGCAGTGGTCTTTTAAAAACCTGTGTCGTTTTCTTGTACATGGTTTCTCAAGAGCGGCAGGAGTTCACTAGAAATTTGCCTCTGAGATGTGGGTGGGAGTGTTGCAGCAGAGTAACCCCGTCCCCACATTTGGTCATCCTGTTATCCATGTTTACGTCCTCTCCCACTAGCTTACAGCCCCTTACAACCCCAACCTAAAATTACCGATGAAACAATATGGCAAGCAATATTGGAGCTATCCAACCGTACAGTTTTTAGCCAAATGCCAGCTCAGGCGAGGAAAACAAAGACATAAATGGATCTACTCGTCTACAAGTGGATCTATCCGAATTGAGCGCAACAGCGAGCTTGGGGCCTGCCGATTGTAGGTTCTACGTCAAAGTTACAAGCTTTTTCCAATTTTTTAGCCTCCTCTTGATTCATAACAATTTGAATAGAGAAATACTCAGAAATGCAATTTTAATCTTAATTTTTCTAATATATGTCCTCCATCATGATAAAAAAGCAACTACTCTGAAGACTTCCACTAGTTTTTGAGATTGTTCTTGGAAGATTCTTCTTTGTCTTTATTTTTCTCTACGGAGACATTAGGCCCCCAACTTTTTGGAAATGATATTCCAACCACTGCCAGAGAGATGGATATCAGCAACCCTTGTGTTATCACACACAAACAACGTCTAAGCAGCAAACTGTCAAACCTTTAGTTTTCATTGAGGTGGCTGGATGCAGTGATGGCCAGTTCTTTGAGGTCAGTTTGAAGGGATAGGTCCGGGTTTAGTTGTTCACACATATCTTTAGAATTTTTAGGTCACTTTTTTCTAAAGTCATCATCAATCATTTGAATTTAACCATATAACCCAAAATATCTTTATAAAGTGCCGGTTCATTAAGTATACTCAACACGAAGAACATCAAAGTTAAATTCTGTAAGACTTTTAGAATGTAGTTTAATCTGATCAATTCAAAAAGGTCACATTTCCATAACAGTATTCCGATTTAAGATGAGTTTAAAGAAATGTTCACTTAAAGTGCAGTCAATCTCCATTAAATGTTGTGTCAATGTATAAAAAACAATTGATTTCTTTGGAAGCAATTTATTCTATTAAGTAAATTGTCTTTTCCATTAGTTTTTAATACGAGCTTTCATAATATGAGTGAATCAAATCTAATAAAAATAAGACATATATATCTAAATAAGATATAAGTATAACCAATAAATTAAATGAATGAAGTTAATTTTTCTTTTGTCGTGACCAAAAACTGGAACTTGTGTAGTGGATTTTGTTTGGACAAATATTCTCACGTTCAAAGTTTTTAAAAAGATAAATAAAATTCATGCCATATGAAACACTGGTGATTAGTTTAAGAGCTCAGTGAAAACCTCCTCTTGTATAAGGCCACAAGAAATTACTGATGTTTTCCATGTGTTGTTTGGATGGAAGTCTTACAACAGCCCAACATGGTAAAGAAACAGCGAAGAGGCAGAAGGTAATTCCAAAAGGGGTTTATGAAATCAGGGTAATCCTTTTTAACCAGCTACATCCCAGCAAAGCAACAGTTGGCTGAGTGTGCTGCCTGTCACAGTCTGAGCTGGAAACACACTTAACACAACCTGCCGATTGGGCAGCACTCAACATCTCAGAGGAACAACTCCAGCTTGATGACTTCAATCCTATTAGTTAGGAGAACCATAGTAATCACAGATGGGGTTATCCGACGCCACCCCCACCCTCCCTTCTAACAGACTAAAACATTAGGAGCACCTTTTTACCCACTCTGGAAGAAATAGAGGGGGTCATAACAAATGTCTAATGCAGCTCAGTCTTTGTTCCGAAACACTGCTGACTGAAAACTTGCTTCAAAAAGGTGCAACTTGCATCTCTGAGTTAGAAGGAACCTGAAGGGCATCGGCAGTTAATATAGGCCGTAGTAAATCCAGCTCTTGACCTACTGCGCCGGTAAAAACCGGATAGCATCTGTCCTTTAACACAATAAGTGCCAATAAAAACTTGTGCAAGACTGTATTTTCCTCCTCAGGCTCATGGCTGCGTAAAGCTGTAGCTGTTCAGTCGGTGGCAGTGTGGCACATTCTTTCTGTTGCCACTGGAGAACTTTTCTCTTGCCCCTCTCTAACAGGATAACCTTCTCTCATGAAAGAGAGAGGGGGGAGGAGTGGTCTGAAAGGCCCACTCTACTCACCATCAAACCCCCGTGGCTGATCACTGAGCCCTTTCTGCGACAAACACGGACTTGCTGAGACCGCCATGGGCCCCTGGCAAAGGCTACCATCACACCTGAGTGCAACTCACAGGAGACCCTGCCATGGCCCACTAGCCTGTGCAGGAACAGGCCTTCTGTCCCTAGGGCAGACTTTTTGCGTGTTTGTGAACTATGATGTGTTTCAACTTAATAAGTTGCTCATCAAGAGAGGTGGTGGGAAGCAGCGCTGACAGAGTTCCTTACTAAGGGAGCATCAATGCAGTTTGATTTGGGGTATTTTAAAGTGGTTGTAAGGGATAAATATGTTTTTTTGTCTTTCTGTGACCAAGCCATTCTTCAATCGTGGAAAGGGGGTGTCACTATGGAAACGAATCCCATGGTGAGTTGGTGGCATCCAGCCATGATGGCACTACTCATCATAGCTGTCATGCCTGCAAGTGACATTATACCACAGGGATAACAAACTGGAAAATATCAAAACATTAAAATCAGGAAAAAAGTAAGTTCTTGCCAAATTGGGAATAATGTTCAATGGGTTGCAACTTTTTAAAACAACCAATGAATTTGTCCCTCCGTTGACTTTCTATTGCAACCTCAAGCTTTAAATGCTCACAAAGGTGCATCGCTCAAAGCACAAAAGAGGGAAGAAGAAACAGGCTATCCTCATTTCAATACAGTGACTAACCCGCAGCCATTACCACTCCCACTGAGGAGAGAGGCGGGGGCAGTGGTCCCTATGGCGACCAACGGGCCACATTGTTCCTAAACCAGCCCACATTCATTACTGACAAAAAAAAGAAGCATACACACACATACACAATCACACACTCTGCAAAAGAGCCCGTTATTACATTTCAAGTTACAGTTTGCACAGGTGGAAGGACGAGCTTCACTGACTTAAACTTGTCACTTTATGCTCCCTGAGATCAACGCCAGGCATCTGATTGTTGCTGTCACACCTTGATGGAATCAGGTTGCATTTTACTTCTTCCACTGAGAAACTTTTTTTAGGTCAATTCGACCCCCCAGGGGAGAGAAAATAAAACAAGTCTTGGTTCACCCATCCAATGAGTCCAATTCAGAGATTGGCAGCGAATACAAGCCCGTCCTGTTCCCCTTGTTTCTATGGAAATTGACACTGGGTGACATTTTCTTGCCTTCTTGTTAATCAGAGGAGAGAGGAAAAGAAAACACTTTCCCCATGTGTCAGATAATAGTTTGAACATATAAAGCGCTGCAGCAGGCGGCCTCAGTGTGTTCACTGACGACAAAGAGAGGAGCAACAGCACCATCAAACCTTAGCAAACTCGCTCAAATGCAGCAATGTTACACCTCTTTGGCAGATTATTGGAAAATCCACTAATCAAACAGTGAGCAATGGGATTAGTCAGTGGTGGGAAGTAAATACAGAGAACTCACTGTTTTTGAGTCCAGCTCATGCCTGCTCTGAGCCAAAACTTTATCCACGCCGGCCTGGTCAACAAAAGTGACAAATCCAAACCCCCTGTAGGAAATTAGGAGAGCAGATTATTACTGACATAGGAAGTGATGTTACATGAGGAGAAGCAAGGAATCACGCAGGCCAGATAAACTTTCAGCTCCGGCGGAGGAGCTGGACATGCAGCTCCCTCACCTCGAACGCTTAGTAACTGGATCCCGCATCACCATGCACTCTTTCACTTCACCATACTTGCAGAAGTACTCCTTCAGACCCTCTGGGAAACAAAAACAAAAAAGTGGCATGAAAATAATCATTATGTCTAAAGTAATCAAATTTGATTTTTAAAAATAAAAATTTGCAAAGAGTTAAGGCTGAGATTTATTTATTAATTCTTTGTCATAAAACTTCAATCATTTGGAGATGAAAGGTGTCAACATATATTCAACAAGATGAGGGTTTAATCATTTCAAATTCTAACATGTTTTTATGAATTACCAGTATGTGATGAATGAGGGTATTCATTCAGAAGCAGGTTTCACAGTAAAATTCCACAGAGGAAACTATTTTAATTAGAGGAAACAGAAACTCTAAAAAAAATTATTTGGTACAATAAAAAAACTAACACCCTGACTTCATTTAGAGCTACCAGTGGAAAATGATTTACCTTGTGTTGTCTGCCAGCTTAGTCCACCTATGAACATTTTACTGTGAAAGAGAAGAGAAAATATTTACGTTTCAACAAAGGGTCAGAATGTTTCCTTGCAGTCCCAGTCATAGCGAAGTTGTTACTGAGGTTTTCAGAGTGTACTCCAGGAGGAGTAATCGGCCAGATTTGAAGAGTATCGTTTCTGCTTTTACGCTAATGGAGGTGTGTATACGAATGAGTGAGAAGGCACAGCACCGGGATTGTTTTTCTGAGGCGCGCGGGACGACGCAAAGTTTGAAAAGAAAAAACAAACTAGGAAAAAAAACACACAAAAGTTTCTTCTTTTTCCCATTACCAGGGGTCGTGGGGAGAGTCCGCGTTGGACAGGCTGCTCTGGCTCCCTTCTGTCTCCATTCCGTGTCCTCGAGGTGTGTAGGGGTCTGGATGCCGCTGCGTGGGTCCGGGCCGAGTCGTCCGGGATAACAGGCGGAGAGTGAGTGTGAGAGGAGCTGGGCGGGTTTGGCCCGGGGTGACAGAAAGGGGAGCGGGCCAGATGCAGGCTGGGACAGACTCCACCTCCTCCACTCAGTCCCTGCTGCTGTCCCTCTCTCATCCCACCACCAAGGCACGCCGCCCGGCGTCCAGCTAGCTGCTGCTAGCACCACCGCTTTAGGTACATATTTCAACATAAAAGCATCATAAAAGCCATTTCTTTTTACTATAATAATCATCATATAATAATAAGGTCTAAGGATAACTTTGTTTTAATGCTACTTGAATAATATTTTTTGATGCAACTCTACTCATACTTAAACTAAAGTCGTTTTTTTGCCTTTACTCGTCCCTAATAAGTTTATCAATAACATTTTTATTAATAATTAGTTTTGACCAGACTCCTCATATTTACATATAATTATTATAATTAATTTATGTGACTGGAATTTAAGTATTTTACAGTTTTAAACACTAATACTTTCATAAAAACTCTAAAAATGTATAAAATGATATGATTATCCAAATTTTTCAATGAGTTCTGGCTGAAGTTAAAAAAAAGTTAACTTTGATCCCACATCCCACTGATTAAAGCAATCTCAGATATTTGTAGTCATGTAAATTGACCCAGAAACAACAATATTTATTTATTTGTTTGGTTTTTTATTTATTCATTCATTCATTTATATATTTATTTAACCAATACTGGGTCATTATTGTGAAGAAAAAGTTTACTCCTGCCGTATTCTGGCAAGCCTGACTAAATTTTCCCCCACAGGGAAAGATAAAGGTAGTTGTCTTTGGTTTTATCCTAACCTGTTCAGAATTCCTCTTGAAGCTAAAGGAGGTGAGAGAGTGCAGTGAAAGTTTGACAGACTTCAAACTTTATCTTAATGATGTGTGGTTTCTTACATATATGCTTTGTCATATAGTCATCTTCATAATAGCCCAAACATAACAGGGCTCTAGATGAAATTTTTGCACTGGTGTGCCTAACTTTATTTCTTAGGTGCACCAGCACGAAAGTTTGTATGGAAGCGATTATGTAGCATAAATAAAAAGCAAAGTCAAAAGCAGAAATGCTTTTCGTTTTCAAAATGAAAAAGCATTTTTTGACTCAAAAATATAATGAAAAAGTAAACCACCAAAATGCTTTTTCATTTCCTTTCTCCGCCTTCAGCGATCATCAGGAGCTTCGCGCTCCGCTATGCGAAGGCAGCTGGCGGTCCACAGAACAAAAGCTTGTCCGTGGTGCGTCAGGAGGAGGACCGCAGAAGGCGGATATGCTGCTATATAGTCCTGAGAAGCTGTGGAAACTCATCAGAAGTTCACAACCAAATCAAAGCCGTTTTCTCTGCCGCTAACACAGTCTGCTCCTGGTGCGTGTGTGTCGCTCAGCGGCCGGACACACAGAGAAAGCAGTGACGTCATCGCCCCGCCTCCCCTCTGCTAATGTTTTTTCGAAATGAATATTACAAGGTGTGCGGGGTGGATGATAAAATGCAAATGCAATCCCGTCTTTGCATTTTCGCTTTAATTATGACACAGAATAAGCGGTTTTAAGTATAAAATGAAAAAGCATTTTGAAATAATATATATATATAATATAATAATATATAATATTATATATATATAATATAATAATATAAATATAAAATACCATGGACCTTTTTGAAAATTAAATGTCAAATACCATTTTATTTATCATTTTAATTAAGTGACAGAATAAGCTGTATTGAGGAAGGAAATGAAAAAGCATTTTGAAGTATTGCTTTTTCTTTTTAATTTTGAGTCAAAAAATGCAGCTTCATTTTGAAAATTAAAAAGCATTTCTATTAATCCATTTTAATTGTCAAATTAGATATTTCTAAATGAATCATGCTACACATTTACCAGAGAACGTCTTGAAAATGAAATGTCAAATACCATTTTCGTTTTAATCTTAATTAAGTGACAGAATAAGCTGGGAGCCGGTTTAGCTCGTGCTGGTTTGCGGCGCCCTTCCGTCCGTGAAACCAGGGTTCAAATCCGGGCTGCTCCCTGTACCCTCTCTACTTCTGTGCCGGTCCCAAGCCCAGTTGCTTTGAGAAGGTTGCGTCAGGAAGGGCATCTGGCGTAAAACATTGTCAAGTTTACCATGCAACTTGTTCGCTGTGGCGACCCCTGATGGGAGAAGCCGAAAGAGAAAGAAGAAGAAGTGACAGAATAAGCTGTGTTGAGGAAGGAAATGAAAAAGCATTTTGGTGGATTGCTTTTTCATTTTATCTTTGAGTCAAAAAATGCAGCTTCATTTTGAAAATGAAAAAGCATTTCTGCTTTTGACTTTGCTTTTTATTTATGCTACAGAATCGCTTCCATAAGTTTGGTGCAGCCACCTTCTCAACCACATTGTATTTAGCTTAGCAGCTTTACACAGTTCTTTTCCATTTTAATTGCGGTATAAGCATTAAGCCTTTAAAATAATTAACAGACAATCTGGTAAACATAAAGCCCTTTATTCTGCAATAATTATAAATGACATGAAAAAGTTGGTGTTTAAAGTCCTACTCCAATGAAATCCAAGCTTTTTGTGTTTTAAACATGTTCTTGTAGCATGTAATGATAGAGGACAAATATAAAAGAATTTAAGATTAAAACTGCATTTCTGAGTATGTCTTTATTCAGATCTGAGTAAATAAAAACATGCTGTTTAAAAAAGCTCAAATTTGTGATGCAGCAAGTGAAATGGGTGGACTAATGTCTCCCTGCTCTGCCTCATTCTGATGGATCCACTTGCAGACAAACAGATCCGTGTATGTCTTCATTTTCCTTGTCTGAGCTGGTATTTGGCTCAAAACTGTAGAACTGGATAGTTCAAATATTGCCCGCCATTTTTGTTGCATGGCTAATTTATATTGGAGTTATGAGGGGCTGTAAGCTAGCAGGAGAAAATGTAATCAAAGATTTCATTGGATATCAGCAGGGTTACTTCCGCGCCAACAGTCCTGCCCACAAATCAAAGGTGATTTTCTGATGAACTATTGCTGCTCTGCAGAAACTATGTCCTAGAAAAATACACAGATTTTTTGATTTAACCTAAAAACGGCATAATCATAATTAAAAGACCACTGGGAACACTTTGAAAGTAGATCAAAAGATGATCGGAGTGGGACTTTGAAATGCTTCACTGAAGTGAAATTTAAACTTAAAAATGAAATAACTTGTTTTGTGATTAGTACAGAGCATATCCAGAATCACTTCATAGTTATGTCCTGAATTAAAAGATTTTTCAGTAGCAACAGCTAATGTACTGTATGTTTGGGTCAGCAGTAACATTCGTGTTTTTGGTTAAAGGCGCTTTCATGCCAAATAACTGTCTGTTAAAATGATGGACAAACGTCATTATCCAGTCATTGATGATGCTACAATACCTACCTTTTCCAATTTCATTTTTGCTAAATTTTTTAACATTTCTTTTTATTTTGTGGAAATTACTTTTGTTTTCTGAAACGTTTTATTTTTATTGTTATTTATTTTTGGAACTGGTTTGGTTGTGTTATTTAGGTGTCACAGCGACACCTAAATATAAGTTTGTTTTTTTATATACATTAAATCTTTAGCCATTCACACAATCACTGTGAATCAGCTGATTCTAACGCAGAGAAAAGCAGCTTTTCTTTCTGCCTTTGCACCGATATGCAACACATTAATATCGTAGAGAGCTGCGGCGCAAAGCTCCTTTTCTCCGCTTCAGAATCCGCTGGAATCATGATAATTAAGTTAACAGTTGAAAAGTTACAGTAGTCAAAAGAATGCATACAGCAGGAGTGGAGTTTAAGCGCCAGCACAGGGCGTATGTGCACAGGGTACATGCGCACGGACCCAAACTATACAACTACAGATCTAACTTCTAATAAATAAAAACAACCATTCTTTTTTAAGGTGTGTGTCACACATATACACACATTACAGGAATGAGGCTTTTAGGCCGCATTTACACTGCAGGTCTTGATGCTCATATCCGATTTTCTGACTATATCCGATTTTTTTGACGACCCGCTTACATCATCTTTTAAAAGTGACCTGTATCGGATTTTTGCATTTACACTATACAATGCTGAAACTATGAAACGTAGACGTTCTGAGTACCACGTAGCAGTATTTCCACCTTCCGCGGACCTCTTTCGGACTTTTGTGATTGCGGTTGTCATGGAGGCAAGGCGGCGACGGAAGGAGGCGTTGCCTTGGGCGCTTCTGAGGGGGGAGAGGAAAGGAAGGAGGGCTTCTCGGCTCTCTCTGAGTTTTGAATGAGGATGTTTTTGCAGACGTGCTGTACTAACAGTTTGATCCAAGTGTTGAACCTTTCCTGCGCAATGACGTCTCTTTTCCGACCATAGTCAGAAACACACGGGAGATTTCCTCGGGGTTCACTTTTCCGTTCTGAACCCTCAGCCTCCAGAGTGGGTTAAGAAAGACTCCAAAACTTTTGGGGGAGACACCTTATTTTTAATTTACGGTTCTCCGACACTCCCCCGCTCCGCGCTCACACCCGCTCTCTTCTCCTTACACACACGCAAGCACGCGCGCGCATGCTCACACACACGGTCCCCATCTTACACGCCCCCCAAAGAAAAAAACGGCTTCTAGCCTGTTCCATAGCAATGGTGTCCCGCTTGATTAGTTACCGTTTGCGTCCGGACCGGACATAACAACTACAGTCTGAAGCCTGAGGCTGAAAGGTAACATGCTGACAGCAAAATCAGCGCACAGAAGCACCTTAATAAGTCATGTGATCTCAGTTGGTGGTGTCCTGAATTGACGTCACTGACTGAGGTACGACTCGCATTAACTTGGGAATATCCGATTTGTCTGCTTACATGGCACACGCAAATGCACGTATCCGATTCGTTTTTACGATTTATTTCCACATATGAGAGAGGCCTGTATCCGATCTGAGAAAAACGGAATCCATGCGCTTTTGTCCTGCTTACACGTTCACCGGTCATATCCGATCTGTGCGAAATGAGAGGAAAAAAATCGGAATTGGGTCACTTGAACCATGCAGTGTAAAGGCGGTGTGGGTACCGGATGTTCTCGGGTTGCCGGATGTTCTCGGGTCCTTCGGGGTCCTTCCAATGAGTTATATCACTAGAGGAGACATCACGAGGAGAGCACCGCCATCTTGGTGAGGTCAAGTTTTGAAGACCAAACCACTTTTTATAACATTTAATAAAGAGCTCTGTTTTTACTTTCAATCACTTCATTATATGAAAAAGAAGAATGGCTTGAAATTGCTTAGTTTTGTTCAGAAATACAAACTTCACGAGTACCCCTAACTTAACTAGGATTAGACTATTTAGATTTTTTCTATTTTCTTTATTTTATTTTACTTATGTTTTTATTTATTTGTGTGTTATGTTCATTGTTTCTTTTTTCCTCCTCTATTCTTTATTTTCTATGTTAATATGTTATGTTTGGCAATGGTGACTGATCTTCGAGGCAATATTGATTACATTGTTATTGTTCGTTGTTAACGTTAATGTCATTGTTAACGTATGATACTGCAATTGTCAATAAAGTTTTTTTTTTTTAAACTTAGCGACGTTAACTCATTGGTCGTGGCAATTTACGGCCAATCAAATAGTGTGACGTCATCATTGGTCGAAGGACCCCGAAGGACCCCGAGAACATCCGGCAACCCGAGAACATCTGGTACCCACAGCGGCCTTAGAGTTGCAGAGATGATGTTTCTTCTTTTACGTGCGATCAGCACAAAAATTGATGGAAATTCATCACGTTGGCCACACGTAATACGTACAGCCAAGATGCACATTGCAGCGTTGCCCTCAAATATTCAAGTGCGTCCAAGGTTGCATTTTGCTGTTGGCCTCGTGTAATTAAAATGAAACTTAAAATTTAAGTCCCATTAGTTCCCACACACACCTAAGTGTGTGAAATGTGTTCTCCTTCCTTTGGTCAATCCCATGTAGGACTGGTGAGCAGCAGAAACAGCCGGACTCAGGAAACATTTAACCATAAAACCCTAATCGTAATCCTAACCTTAACCCTTCCTCTAAGTCAGTGCCCCCAAGAAAAAAAGTTCAGGACTTGCCGCACATATTTCAAAAGTTACATGTGAATAGACATTTTTTTTGCTTTTTATTTTTTCTTCCTGTCTTCTTCTTCCTTTTCTTCCTTTTTGTTTTGTGGGCGCTCCATTAAAAAATCCCGTCAGATGTGGGACAAAATTGCATAACTTTGTCTAATAACTCTGATTTCCCCAACTTTGACAATTTATTAACAGAGAGTTTCAAAATCCATAAATGTAGGAAGAATCTATGTGAGTTAATGTCTTTGACTACAGTACAATCAGGAATGTGTCCCCCTTTTTAAATGCGCCCCATATTGCAAACTGGCTTATGCAACTCAATTGCTAAGAAGTTTGTGTGCTCATTCATTGGTGGGCTTTAAGTATTTAATCGGCACCAAAGCCAGCTCCAGCTAATCTTCTAAACATTGACTCAACATGTGACCTGGTAACTAGCGTTAAGGCCGATCAATATCAATAGCCACAGAAATTTAAACAAAGTCGAATTGATTTACAGACCAGATGCTGTCCTGGCATTTGTTTGAGATGAGGTTTGAGACTCTAAAACTTAAGTTTGAAGTTGGTTTTGCTTATTTTTTTGGAGCGCTGTTATCCATTGAAACACATGACTTACTGAGACCGGCCGAAAGAGTGTAGCTGTGCAGAGACATTGTTCTCTCCAACACATTGAGCGTAGCAGCAAGTGTCCTGCCTGCACGTAGGCCTTCTCTCTGCAGAATAGATGAAGCTTTGGAAGTGGGACAGAGGCTATTTGGACAGGAATTAAGGGGTGTGTTAAATTTCTGCATGCATGATCAATGGAGTTGAATGGTGGAACAGGGGGTGGGGAGAGGAGGGGGCAGCACACTAGGCTGAGGTAGTGACAAACTGGAGGACATACAGAGAGACCGCCAGCAATGGCGTACTAATGAGAGATGGACAGTTTGGACTGTCCCAATACCAATCACCGCAGCTTTGAGTTCTGTGTCGAGGAAAAATCCAAGCTCTATTGTGTGCTGCATGTGTTCCTTTTTGATAAACCTGGCCTGTGTGATGAAGCATTAGTCACAGCAGTGTCGGAGCTGCTGGAAGTCTGAACACACTGCCCTCTGTCCGCCTGGGTGAAGAGTTTCCCCAGAATAGTACAATGGAACTTAATTACAGGTCAGTGGCATGTCTCAGGAAGATAGAGGCAGCTCTGTTACCCCTTCCAAATACAGTATAATGCCATCTTCCCAATGGTGGGGTGGGGTAACAAGAGCTCGACATAAAAAGGTGCTGATGGGTTGAACCTGAGAATGGTACAGGTTAATCCATGCAGAGAAAGTAAGCATTTTAATCTGAAAAGAGAGAGCAAAGACAAAAGACCGCTTTAACTCTGAGGTTTTTGCCCATTTGGTTTTGCCCTTTTTTTCCTTAGAGCTCCAACTTATCATTCCTGCCAGTGTTTTTGACATGAAACATGAGGTGGACGAAAGAGCACAGGGATTCCAACAGAAACAGAGGAAAATTGTGAGTTTGAAACCACCTGTGAGGGTGCAGGGAATCTAAACCTGATCATATTTTCATCCAAGTCAAAACATTTGAAATCGGGTAATACATGAATATTTTTTTTAAGAAGTTAACTACCACCTCTCTGCAACCAGACATCATCCTGTGGTCCTCTGTAGCCAAAGCAGTAATCCTGGCAGAGCTCACAATCCCTTGGGAGGGAGGAATGGAGGCTGCATACGAAAGGAAGATGGACAAATTATCAGATGCAGCTCAGGCGGACACAATGGTGAAGTCAGGGAGTGGCAGAATCAGAGTCTTTAATATAAGTTCAGGAGGCCATCCAAAAGAGGAATGAATAAGGAACAAATTGCTCTATGAACTCTGGAGAGATTAAGGCTGGATTGCTCACAGGGAAAGAAAGATAATCTGGCACTGGCTTGAGAAAAGAGCACTGCTTATATAGGGAAGACAATGAGGCACAGGTGGAGCACATTAGGGAGGAAGCAGATCACACAGCAGGAACTGGAAATGAAGACAGAAAAGACAGGCCTTCAAAATATAACAGGAAGTGACAGCCAGAGGGCTAACTAATCCTGACAGTACCCCCCCTCCCACGGCCGACCCCGTGCGGCCCAGACCCGTGAGAGGCGTGGAAATCCCGGATGAGCCGGGTCCATGATATGGTGGGAGGGAACCCAGGACCCTCCCAGTCCACCAAGTACTGGCAACCTCGGCCCCCAGCAGGAGGCGGACAGTATATACAGGGCCTCCATCAAGTATCCTGGGGGGCGGAGGTGGTGCAGAGGGTGGAACCAGGGGGCTTTCCTTTACCGGTTTGATGCGGCTAACATGGAAGGTGGGATGAATCCGAGAAGACCTGGGTAAGCGGAGTCTGACAGCAGAGCGATTAATTATTTTCGATACTGGAAATGGTCCAATAAATCTCGGAGCCAGCTTACGACACTGCACTTTCAGCGGGAGGTCCCGGGATGAAAGCCACACCTTCTGCCCAGGTGAGTAAACTGGAGCCGGACGACGGCGGCGGTCTGCAGACTTTTTGTATGAGTGTGACGATTTCAACAGGGCTGCCCTCGCTCTGATCCACATGCCTTTACAACGACGCACCATAGCTGCCGCTGAAGGAACTGCAACCTCCTTTTCCAAGCTCTGAAACAGAGGAGGTTGGTAACCAAAAACCACCTGAAAGGGCGTCAGGCCAGTGGAGGCAGAGTGTAACGTGTTGTGGGCGTATTCCACCCAGGGAAGAGATCTGGACCAGGACGAGGGATTCTGCCCAGACAAGCATCGCAGTCCCGTTTCCAGATCCTGATTCACTCGCTCTGTCTGGCCATTGCTTTGGAGGTGGTAACCTGAGGTCAGGTTCGGCTCAGCACCTATCAGGACACAAAACGCCCTCCAGAATTGGGCAACAAATTGTGGGCTCGGTCAGACAGAATGCTCTGAGGAAATCCAAAGTCTTTAAACAGATGGGAGGTGAGGAGTTCAGCAGTCTGTTTGGCAGTTGGAAGCTTGGGCAGGGCAAAAAATTTGGTCATTTTGGAGAATCTGTCAACCACTGTAAGAACCACAGTGTTACCTTGAGATTCAGGTAATCCGGTGACAAAATCCACAGAGATCTCTGACCGGGGACGCTGAGGAATAGGCAGGGGTTGAAGGAGTCCAGCTGGAGGGGCATTTGAGGATTTCTGTTGGGCACAGACAGAACATGCAGACACAAACTCGGACACATCTTTTTTCATATCTGGCCACCAGAACCTCTCTGTTACACGAAACAAGGTCCGTTTCACCCCTGGGTGACACGATAACAGGGAGGAGTGCCCCCACTGTAGTACTTCACTTCTCAACTCCGGAGGAACAAACAGCCGATAAGGGGGCAATGCTGCAGGACTGGCGATGGATCTGTTGGCAGACCTTACTTTGGATTCAATGCTCCATGTGAATGCTCCCAGAACTCTTTCAGGAGCCAAGATGACGGACTCCTCCACAGGCAGGTCAGCAGAGGAATACATCTGCGACAGAGAATCCGGTTTTATGTTTTTGGATCCAGGTCTGTATGAAAGTATATAGTTGAATCTGGAGAAAAAGAAAGCCCACCTTGCTTGCCGGGGATTCAGACGTTTAGCTGTCCTTATGAATTCCAAATTCTTGTGATCGGTCCAGATAAGAACCGGATGGACTGCGCCCTCTAGCCAGTGCCTCCATTCTTCCAGTGCGACTTTGACTGCCAAGAGTTCGCGGTCCCCCACAGCATAGTTCCTTTCTGCAGAAGACAGCTTGCGAGAAAGGAAAGCACAAGGGTGAATTTTTCCGTCCTCACCCGACCTCTGGGAGAGGACAGCTCCTACACCAATATCGGAGGCATCCACTTCCACGATGAACTGTTTAGCTGGGTCCGGCAAGGTGAGGACGGGAGCTGTAGTGAAGGATGACTTTAAACGTTGGAAGGGGGCGTCAGCCAATGCAGACAACTGGAAAGTAGTTTTAGAAGAGGTTAGCGCATGAAGGAGAGCTGCCACCGAGATAAAACCCTTGATGAACTTCCTATAGAAGTTTGCAAAGCCCAAGAACCGTTGGACATCTTTCCTGGTGGTATGGGTGGGCCACTTCAGCACACTATCCACCTTGGATGGGTCCATGGTCAGAGACCCCTGAGAAATGATGTAACCCAAGAAACTGACCTGGTCCTTATGGAACTCACACTTCTCCGCCTTCACATAGAGGTTGTTGTCAAGTAGTCGTGTGAGGACTTCTCTTACTGTGGAGACGTGTTCGTCCAGGCTGGGGGAAAAAACCAAGATATCGTCCAGATACACAAAAACCTTTTTATTTAACAGATCCCGGAGAACATCATTCACTAGAGATTGAAATACGGCGGGGGCATTTGTGAGGCCAAACGGCATGACCAGGTACTCATAATGTCCGATGGGGGTGTTGAAGGCCGTCTTCCACTCATCCCCCTCCCGTATTCTGATCAGGTGATAGGCATTCCGTAGGTCAAGTTTTGTGAATATTTTAGCACCCTGCAGAATGTCAAAGGATGAGGAGACAAGGAGAAGAGGGTACCTGTTTTTGATGGTTATGTCATTTAGTTGAGTGTAATCTATACAAGGTCTCAGGGTCTTGTCCTTTTTCTCAACAAAAAAGAATCCTGCACCAGCAGGGGAAGATGACGGCCGGATCAGCCCCGCCCGTAGCGAGGTCTTGATGTATTCTTCCATGGCAAGACGCTCAGGGATTGACAGGGAGAACAGCCTGCCTTTAGGAATGGGTGCCCCTGGAAGGAGGTCAATGGCGCAATCACCATCTCTGTGGGGAGGTAAAGAGGTGGCATAACATTTATTAAACACATCCTTTAAGTCATGGTAGCACCGAGGAACGCCTTCCAGGTCTGGAGTGTCGTCAGGATTTAGGTTAGGGGACCCAGGAAAACAGTCATTAAAGCAGCTTTTCCCCCAGGACTTCACAGTTCCCATGGACCAGTCTATGTGAGGGTTGTGCCTGAGAAGCCACGGGAACCCTAATATCAGAGGATGAGCTGCTGAGCGAAACAGGTGAAAGGTTATCAGTTCTGAATGTCCGTCAGGAAATGACAGAGTCACGGGAGGGGTCTTGTGCGTGATGTAGCAAAGCAATCTCCCGTCCAGTGCAGTGGCTGTGAGAGGTACTGACATCTCAACTTCCTTTATGTGTAGTTTGGAAGCTAGCTCATAGCTCATCAAGTTGGTGTCTGCTCCAGAATCTAGCAGCGCACCCTGAGCGGATGTGGAGGTGTCTGTGGTGAGCGTGACCTGCGTTAATTGTCTGGGTACAGAGATCCTGGACTGGGTTGCACTCACCATGACAGAGGAGGTGTTGGTGGAAACAGCTCCCCTGATAGGGCAGTTGGCGATCAGGTGTCCCAGCTGAGCACAGTAGAGGCAGCGACCCTCGCTGAAACGCCGTTGGCGTTCTGCTGGAGTTAGGCGGGTGTGACTCACTTGCATGGGTTCGACAGCATCAGGAGGTGGAACAGCCCCTGAGCATGATGGTTTAAGTTCAGGGGCGTAGGGCAAACTTGGAGGTCTGGAGAGAGGGGCAGATAATCTCCCACGTTGACGCTCTTGTAAACGTTGATCTATTCTGGACGCCAGCGAAACCAGAGCATCCAGCTCTGGGGGGAGGTCGAGAGGAGCGAGATGGTCCTTTAAACGCTCCGACAATCCGGTGTAGAAGGCATCCACTAGCGCCGGCTGGTTCCATCCACTATCAGCAGTTAGAGTTCTGAACTCAATGGCATAATCCATTACTGATCTTCTACCTTGTTTTATGTTCACAAGAGCTTTGGCAGCCTCTCTTCCAGGGACAGCAGAATGGAAAATCTGTCTGAAGGTCTCTAGGAATAAAGGCAGCGAGTTGCACACAGCGCTGCGCCGGCTCCATTCCGATGTGGCCCACACCTTGGCTCGTCCAGACAGGTAGGATACGATGTAGGCGATTTTGGCTCTGTCCGAAGGAAAAGCGTGGGACTGGAACTCAAAATGGAGCTCACACTGCGTGAGAAAAGAGCGACAGTCTCCTGAGTCCCCGGAAAAGCGCTCTGGACTGGATAGTCTGACAGGGCGGGGCTCGGAAGGTCCAGGGGGCGTAGTAGGTGTCTCAGAGGGAGCAGAGGGAGTCACAGAGGAAGAACACTCCGAAACGTTCCGATTCTGGAGCGCCGTGGTTACGTCAGAGAGCTGCGTTGAGAGTGATGAGTGATGACAAGCTGTGCGAGCTGTTGGTCCTGCTGGGTTATTCTCTGACCTTGTGTTCCAAGCGCTGCAAGGAGACGTTCTGACTCCGATGTATCCATGTTTGGCCAGATTGTACTATCAGATGCAGCTCAGGCGGACACAATGGTGGAGTCAGGGAGTGGCAGAATCAGAGTCTTTAATATAAGTTCAGGAGGCCATCCAAAAGAGGAATGAATAAGGAACAAATTGCTCTATGAACTCCGGAGAGATTAAGGCTGGATTGCTCACAGGGAAAGAAAGACAATCTGGCACTGGCTTGAGAAAAGAGCACTGCTTATATAGGGAAGACATTGAGGCACAGGTGGAGCACATTAGGGAGGAAGCAGATCACACAGCAGGAACTGGAAATGAAGACAGAAAAGACAGGCCTTCAAAATAAAACAGGAAGTGACAGCCAGAGGGCTAACTAATCCTGACACAAATACGCTGAGCTGAGTGCTGAGATGCTGGGTGATCAACCATCATCTGCCCGGTTGAGGTTGGTTGCAGGGGCTTTGTTGGAACATCCACCTAGCTCCTGTTTAGGAAGATGGGAGTGACTGGGTTGAAATTGAAGAATGCGGACAAATACGCTGAGCTGAGTGCCGAGATGCTTGGTGATCAACCATCATCTGCCCGGTTGAGGTTGGTTGCAGGGGCTTTGTTGGAACAACCACCCAGCTCCTGCTTAGGAAGATGCCAAGGACTTGGCGGAAGAGGTGGAAAAAGACAGTTTCTGGTTATGGTTATGATCATGTCCTAAACCATTAGTTTGGTCTGTATTCAGACTGCCATCAAGAGGACTTTCCTGTTTTGAACCAAAGTTTGTAAACAAAACCATGCCTAAAGGTCTCTTCACTCAGTGTCCAGAAATTACGAGGGACAGGCAAGGCAACTAAAGCTACAAATTATGGAAGTCTTGCACTTTGCAATCCTTGTTGGGATGGTTCACTTATTCAAACTTTATACTTCGTGGAACAATTTTAAACGCCTGCTTCAACATCAGGTACAACACCTTTAACTGCTACTTTGGTACGGCAGAGTCATGCTGGAAGGTGGCTGCCAAGGAGACATTGGCTATGAACGTACACTGATAAGTGTAAATGACATAAATTGTCCAGAAAACAGTGTAAGCCAGGGATGGGCAAACTATTTGACTCGTTGGCCACATAGGGTTCTAAAATTCGATAGGAGGGCTGGACCAGGAGCAGATGGGTGGAGTGAGAAAGAAATAACATGAAATCTGGATGAAAACATTTGGATTGAAAATTATATTTTAAAACAGAACATTTTAGAGTTTTTAGTTTAAAACTTTTGTTCTCATTTTAGAGCCAATTGCACCAACGGCTTAATGTACTACATGTAAAACTTAGAGAAATGAGACATGTGGTGTTTGAATGATCGTAAGAATGAAATACATCAAATCTTCCAACACCACATGGATGCTAGCAGGGTCCCCAAACTTTTTCTAGTGAGGGCCACAATAACTCTTTTTCTTTAAAACATTAAACTTCGTTTGTTTTTCTTTTATTGTGAAGCCCTTTGGGGAGTTGTAAAATGCTACATGAATAAAGTTTCATTATTCCCTCATTCATTCATGATATTTTAGAAAAATAAATAAATAACACAATTTCTGAAATGAAAAATGACCAAATAATTTTAATAATAACTTTGATTTTCAAAGACAAAAAGTCAGGAAAAACAATACTGATAGACTTTAAAAAGAACAATAGTAAGGACTTTTGCATAGCCAGTATCTATGGCCCGAATGTTGACGACTCTTCCTTCTTTCACAGATTCTTCACCTCACTCTCAGCTCACTCTGACTCCACAATCATAGGAGGAGACGTCAACCTTATTTTGGACCCTGAACTTGACAGACTCAGCACAGCAGCAAACCAGCGTACATGGCAATCTGCAAGTATTCTAAAGCAGTACATGAATGATTTGGGTCTCTGCGACGCTTGGCGCTCATGTCATCCAAACACTAAGGGGTTCACCTTTTTTTCTCCAGTTCATCATTCACACTCGTTTAGATTATTTAGTCAGTAACTCCCTTTTGAAAGAAATTAAAAGTTCCAACATTCATCCAATTATTATCAGTGACCATGCACCAGTTTCTGTTACTATTTCAAGGGAAGTACCCACACCCTCGGGTTCAACCTGGAGGTTTAATACGTCTCTGTTAAAAGACCAGGAATTTATTGAATTCTTTAAAAAAGAGTGGGAAACCTTCTTAGAATTCAACAATACTTCTGAAATATCACCAAGTATTCTTTGGGAAACAGCAAAAGCAGTCATGAGAGGGAAAATCATCTCTTATTCAACGCATAAAAAACGCAAAGAGAAAGCAGATTTATTAGAATTAGAAAATAAAATCTAAACTCTGGAGACTGCTTATGCTGCTTCTGCACAGGGACACATTCTGGGCGACCTGAAAAATTTAAAGCTGCAGTTAAATGACATCATCAATAAACAAACACAATTCCAGATACAAAGGCTTCGACTGGAAAGATATGAAAACTCAAATAAATCTGGCAAATTTCTAGCTAATCAGCTTAAAATTAATAAAGAAAAATCAACAATCACTTCTATTATGGACCAAACAGGGAATGTCACCCATGACCCGGTAAAAATTAATAATGCGTTTAAAGACTTTTATCAAAACTTATAAAATCCACAGATCAATCCATCAGAACAAAGCATCAACTCATTTCTTAACAATATAAACCTGCCCAAGTTAAACGAAGATCAAATCACAAATATAGACTCTCCGCTCTCGTTGTCTGAGCTTCATGAAGCTCTGTTACTTATGCCTAACAGCAAAGCACCAGGACCCGACGGCTTTCCTCCAGAGTTTTATAAGGAATTCTGGGAACAACTGGCACCAACGTTTTATAAAACGGTAACATTTATCAATGAAAGCCAATCTCTACCACCTAACAGGAACTCTGCCAACATTATCCTTCTTCTAAAATTATCTGCAAAGCACTAGCACAGAGAATAGAAAAAGTCACTCCTCACATAATTC
>CM074495.1:20544886-20556442 GCA_037389245.1 Oryzias sinensis
GCATGTACCCTGTGCACATACGCCCTGTGCTGGCGCTTAAACTCCACTCCTGCTGTATGCATTCTTTTGACTACTGTAACTTTTCAACTGTTAACTTAATTATCATGATTCCAGCGGATTTTGAAGCGGAGAAAAGCAGCTTTGCGCCGCAGCCCAGTTAAT
This sequence comes from Oryzias sinensis, assembly GCA_037389245.1. Lineage (NCBI taxonomy): Eukaryota > Metazoa > Chordata > Actinopteri > Beloniformes > Adrianichthyidae > Oryzias > Oryzias sinensis. Next base: position 20,545,049 of record CM074495.1, read on the forward strand.
GTGAATCGTACATCAGTGACGTCAACTCAGGACACCACCAACAGAGATCACATGACTTATTAAGGTGCTTTTGTGCGCTCATTTTGCTGTTCAAGCGGGACACCGTTGCTCTGGAACAGGCTAGAAGCCGTTTATTTCTTCGCTTGGATCAAACTGTTAGTACAGCACAATGTCTGCAAACACTTCCTCATTCAAAACTCAGAGAGACCACATACAGCAGAGCAGCCCTCCTTTTTCCTCTCCTGCGCATCCCCTCTCGTGCGCCTGCCTCTTCCAGGAGCGCCCAAGGGAACTCCCGTCGCTGCATTGCCTCCATGACAACCGCAGTTACACAAAAAAAACACAACAAAAAAAGGGGGGGGGGGGCAAGCTAAGCTGCTAACAAGCAGCTCTAGCAGATTTCACCATGCTAAACGTTTGCCGTTAGGACCAACACGCATCTTCTAAATGTGCTTTTATTACTGTTATGATTATTATTAAGGGCCTGCTCGCTCATAATTTTTTTAATCCGTGCAGTTAGTGCTCAGGTCCGCGGAAGGCGGAAATGCTGCTACGTAGTCCTCAGATCGTCTACGTTTGATAGTTTCAACATTGTATGGTGTAAATGCAAAAATGGGATACGGGTCACTTTTAAAAGATGATGTAAGCGGGTCGTCAAAAAAAATTGGATATACCGTAATTTCCGGACTACAAGCCGCTACTTTTTTCCTGCGCTTACAGCCCTGCGGCTTATTTGGTGACGCGGCCAATTTATGGATTTAATTGGCGGCCGCCATGTACGTACTTTCAGGTTTGGTGAATGGTTTGAATTCTCCATCTCACATCAAACACAAGTCATTTGATTTGTAACACACTTCTAAGCAGCCAAACAGCATGGAGGTCACTTCAGGTCTTAGACACTTCAGTCATGGTTCAACAAAAAGAAACACGCATGCCCGGCCGCATCCCAGAATCCTTTGGTGCCATTAGACCCAACGTGCACGTGATCGCCGCTACAATATGATGAAGCTTTCAAGTTAAAAGCAATCGTTAAAAGCAGCGTGAAAAAATCCCCCATCAGTAAACGGAAATGCCGGTCAGCTGCGTGGCGTAGAGAACAGCGCATGCTCAGAAGTGTATTTACCTCTAAGTCATAGTGACTCGGCTGGCTGCACGTAAATATGTGTGAATAACATCAGCCTTTATTTTGTCGGGACACGACTGGAAACACAAATCCATGTGCGGAATTTTGCATTGAAAAGCTCACAGCCGCCGTGTGAGCTTTTCGGATAGGAAGGGGAGACAAGGAGCCCGCTTGGCGAGCGCGGAGCGCAGAGGCGTTGTTGTGAAAGGAAACTTCTGACAAACGCGCCGTGCTGAGGCGCGCGTATCGCGCTGAGGCGCGCGCTTTTCAGTCGCCGCTGCTTTATTTTACTGGTTTTTTAACCAGCCCCGTTAGTACCATAATGCTGCCGCGACACAAGCGGAAGGAGAGCTGTTCCCGTTCACCCCTCCATGCACTACATGCACAACAGTGTGGCGAGACGGTCGTTGGCCCCGCCTTTAGCCCCTAAGACTCATGGGAAATGGGGGATCGCGGATGTAAATTTCCTCATCATAACTGAGGGATGTAATGTTGATTATATGGTTACTGTTAGTAATTTTATGTATGATACCTAGATTGTCAATAAGTAAAAAAAAAAATAAAAAAATAAAAAAAACCATAACTGAGGAACTTGTGAACAGAATAGAGGTCCATGCTGTTTCAGACGTGGGTGCACTTGGATACATGAGCTTGAGCTAAGACAGTACCTGCCCATGCTGGGAGTCAAAACGTGCTTTGTCAAGACAGCGGCTTGTATTCTGATGCGGCTTGTGTATGTACAAAAATAAATAAGCACGTGAAAACAGGTGGGTGCGGCTTGAAACCAGGTGCGCTTTGTAACCCGGAATTTACGGTAGTCAGAAAATCGGATTTGGGTATCAAGACCTGCAGTGTAAATGCAGCCCAATTCTCCGCTTTCCAGACATTCTATTGATAATTTGCAGATATTTTAAGGAATGATTGTCTGTATTTGCACAGTACTACTTTGCTTTAAGTGTTCTTTTTTAGTAGGCTGAGGGGCTCAGATGAGATTTCAAATACTCTGGAATAAAATAATTTACTGCTAAAACATGGCAGTGGAATTGTGGTGCCATTGGCTTATTTTTCCTCTGCAGGACTTTTGCAGTTGAGGAAAAAGCAGTAAATTATTTAAATTATTAAATAATTTGGCGGCTGGGTAGCTCGGTTGGTAAGGTAGAAGGCTGCCACGCAGGAATCCAGGGTTCTATTCTGGAAGGGGAATAAACCATGGTAATGGGGGCAATTACCATATCAAAGGCGAGCAATTCACATCACCCAGTGGGGGCCCTTGGGCTAGACCCTCAACGCTGCTGCCTCCCGAGCGCGGCTCGGCTGCAGCTCACCACCCCCCCAGGGGATGGGCCAAATGCGGAGAAGAATTTCCCCATTGTAGGATAAATAAAGTATATCTTATAATGTACTGCTTTTTTCTCAACTGCAAAAGTCCTGCAGAGGCAAAATAAGCCCATAGCACCACAATTCCACTGCCGTGTTTTACAGTTTAGTTCCCAGTATATCTGCCTAGTGCTGTTACTCCAGAATATGCTGAGAGCTGAACAACATTTATTTTTTTAAAGTCCGACTCTGATTATCTTTAGATCTATATTAAAAGCTTCAGCAGTGGTCTTTTAAAAACCTGTGTCGTTTTCTTGTACATGGTTTCTCAAGAGCGGCAGGAGTTCACTAGAAATTTGCCTCTGAGATGTGGGTGGGAGTGTTGCAGCAGAGTAACCCCGTCCCCACATTTGGTCATCCTGTTATCCATGTTTACGTCCTCTCCCACTAGCTTACAGCCCCTTACAACCCCAACCTAAAATTACCGATGAAACAATATGGCAAGCAATATTGGAGCTATCCAACCGTACAGTTTTTAGCCAAATGCCAGCTCAGGCGAGGAAAACAAAGACATAAATGGATCTACTCGTCTACAAGTGGATCTATCCGAATTGAGCGCAACAGCGAGCTTGGGGCCTGCCGATTGTAGGTTCTACGTCAAAGTTACAAGCTTTTTCCAATTTTTTAGCCTCCTCTTGATTCATAACAATTTGAATAGAGAAATACTCAGAAATGCAATTTTAATCTTAATTTTTCTAATATATGTCCTCCATCATGATAAAAAAGCAACTACTCTGAAGACTTCCACTAGTTTTTGAGATTGTTCTTGGAAGATTCTTCTTTGTCTTTATTTTTCTCTACGGAGACATTAGGCCCCCAACTTTTTGGAAATGATATTCCAACCACTGCCAGAGAGATGGATATCAGCAACCCTTGTGTTATCACACACAAACAACGTCTAAGCAGCAAACTGTCAAACCTTTAGTTTTCATTGAGGTGGCTGGATGCAGTGATGGCCAGTTCTTTGAGGTCAGTTTGAAGGGATAGGTCCGGGTTTAGTTGTTCACACATATCTTTAGAATTTTTAGGTCACTTTTTTCTAAAGTCATCATCAATCATTTGAATTTAACCATATAACCCAAAATATCTTTATAAAGTGCCGGTTCATTAAGTATACTGAACACGAAGAACATCAAAGTTAAATTCTGTAAGACTTTTAGAATGTAGTTTAATCTGATCAATTCAAAAAGGTCACATTTCCATAACAGTATTCCGATTTAAGATGAGTTTAAAGAAATGTTCACTTAAAGTGCAGTCAATCTCCATTAAATGTTGTGTCAATGTATAAAAAACAATTGATTTCTTTGGAAGCAATTTATTCTATTAAGTAAATTGTCTTTTCCATTAGTTTTTAATACGAGCTTTCATAATATGAGTGAATCAAATCTAATAAAAATAAGACATATATATCTAAATAAGATATAAGTATAACCAATAAATTAAATGAATGAAGTTAATTTTTCTTTTGTCGTGACCAAAAACTGGAACTTGTGTAGTGGATTTTGTTTGGACAAATATTCTCACGTTCAAAGTTTTTAAAAAGATAAATAAAATTCATGCCATATGAAACACTGGTGATTAGTTTAAGAGCTCAGTGAAAACCTCCTCTTGTATAAGGCCACAAGAAATTACTGATGTTTTCCATGTGTTGTTTGGATGGAAGTCTTACAACAGCCCAACATGGTAAAGAAACAGCGAAGAGGCAGAAGGTAATTCCAAAAGGGGTTTATGAAATCAGGGTAATCCTTTTTAACCAGCTACATCCCAGCAAAGCAACAGTTGGCTGAGTGTGCTGCCTGTCACAGTCTGAGCTGGAAACACACTTAACACAACCTGCCGATTGGGCAGCACTCAACATCTCAGAGGAACAACTCCAGCTTGATGACTTCAATCCTATTAGTTAGGAGAACCATAGTAATCACAGATGGGGTTATCCGACGCCACCCCCACCCTCCCTTCTAACAGACTAAAACATTAGGAGCACCTTTTTACCCACTCTGGAAGAAATAGAGGGGGTCATAACAAATGTCTAATGCAGCTCAGTCTTTGTTCCGAAACACTGCTGACTGAAAACTTGCTTCAAAAAGGTGCAACTTGCATCTCTGAGTTAGAAGGAACCTGAAGGGCATCGGCAGTTAATATAGGCCGTAGTAAATCCAGCTCTTGACCTACTGCGCCGGTAAAAACCGGATAGCATCTGTCCTTTAACACAATAAGTGCCAATAAAAACTTGTGCAAGACTGTATTTTCCTCCTCAGGCTCATGGCTGCGTAAAGCTGTAGCTGTTCAGTCGGTGGCAGTGTGGCACATTCTTTCTGTTGCCACTGGAGAACTTTTCTCTTGCCCCTCTCTAACAGGATAACCTTCTCTCATGAAAGAGAGAGGGGGGAGGAGTGGTCTGAAAGGCCCACTCTACTCACCATCAAACCCCCGTGGCTGATCACTGAGCCCTTTCTGCGACAAACACGGACTTGCTGAGACCGCCATGGGCCCCTGGCAAAGGCTACCATCACACCTGAGTGCAACTCACAGGAGACCCTGCCATGGCCCACTAGCCTGTGCAGGAACAGGCCTTCTGTCCCTAGGGCAGACTTTTTGCGTGTTTGTGAACTATGATGTGTTTCAACTTAATAAGTTGCTCATCAAGAGAGGTGGTGGGAAGCAGCGCTGACAGAGTTCCTTACTAAGGGAGCATCAATGCAGTTTGATTTGGGGTATTTTAAAGTGGTTGTAAGGGATAAATATGTTTTTTTGTCTTTCTGTGACCAAGCCATTCTTCAATCGTGGAAAGGGGGTGTCACTATGGAAACGAATCCCATGGTGAGTTGGTGGCATCCAGCCATGATGGCACTACTCATCATAGCTGTCATGCCTGCAAGTGACATTATACCACAGGGATAACAAACTGGAAAATATCAAAACATTAAAATCAGGAAAAAAGTAAGTTCTTGCCAAATTGGGAATAATGTTCAATGGGTTGCAACTTTTTAAAACAACCAATGAATTTGTCCCTCCGTTGACTTTCTATTGCAACCTCAAGCTTTAAATGCTCACAAAGGTGCATCGCTCAAAGCACAAAAGAGGGAAGAAGAAACAGGCTATCCTCATTTCAATACAGTGACTAACCCGCAGCCATTACCACTCCCACTGAGGAGAGAGGCGGGGGCAGTGGTCCCTATGGCGACCAACGGGCCACATTGTTCCTAAACCAGCCCACATTCATTACTGACAAAAAAAAGAAGCATACACACACATACACAATCACACACTCTGCAAAAGAGCCCGTTATTACATTTCAAGTTACAGTTTGCACAGGTGGAAGGACGAGCTTCACTGACTTAAACTTGTCACTTTATGCTCCCTGAGATCAACGCCAGGCATCTGATTGTTGCTGTCACACCTTGATGGAATCAGGTTGCATTTTACTTCTTCCACTGAGAAACTTTTTTTAGGTCAATTCGACCCCCCAGGGGAGAGAAAATAAAACAAGTCTTGGTTCACCCATCCAATGAGTCCAATTCAGAGATTGGCAGCGAATACAAGCCCGTCCTGTTCCCCTTGTTTCTATGGAAATTGACACTGGGTGACATTTTCTTGCCTTCTTGTTAATCAGAGGAGAGAGGAAAAGAAAACACTTTCCCCATGTGTCAGATAATAGTTTGAACATATAAAGCGCTGCAGCAGGCGGCCTCAGTGTGTTCACTGACGACAAAGAGAGGAGCAACAGCACCATCAAACCTTAGCAAACTCGCTCAAATGCAGCAATGTTACACCTCTTTGGCAGATTATTGGAAAATCCACTAATCAAACAGTGAGCAATGGGATTAGTCAGTGGTGGGAAGTAAATACAGAGAACTCACTGTTTTTGAGTCCAGCTCATGCCTGCTCTGAGCCAAAACTTTATCCACGCCGGCCTGGTCAACAAAAGTGACAAATCCAAACCCCCTGTAGGAAATTAGGAGAGCAGATTATTACTGACATAGGAAGTGATGTTACATGAGGAGAAGCAAGGAATCACGCAGGCCAGATAAACTTTCAGCTCCGGCGGAGGAGCTGGACATGCAGCTCCCTCACCTCGAACGCTTAGTAACTGGATCCCGCATCACCATGCACTCTTTCACTTCACCATACTTGCAGAAGTACTCCTTCAGACCCTCTGGGAAACAAAAACAAAAAAGTGGCATGAAAATAATCATTATGTCTAAAGTAATCAAATTTGATTTTTAAAAATAAAAATTTGCAAAGAGTTAAGGCTGAGATTTATTTATTAATTCTTTGTCATAAAACTTCAATCATTTGGAGATGAAAGGTGTCAACATATATTCAACAAGATGAGGGTTTAATCATTTCAAATTCTAACATGTTTTTATGAATTACCAGTATGTGATGAATGAGGGTATTCATTCAGAAGCAGGTTTCACAGTAAAATTCCACAGAGGAAACTATTTTAATTAGAGGAAACAGAAACTCTAAAAAAAATTATTTGGTACAATAAAAAAACTAACACCCTGACTTCATTTAGAGCTACCAGTGGAAAATGATTTACCTTGTGTTGTCTGCCAGCTTAGTCCACCTATGAACATTTTACTGTGAAAGAGAAGAGAAAATATTTACGTTTCAACAAAGGGTCAGAATGTTTCCTTGCAGTCCCAGTCATAGCGAAGTTGTTACTGAGGTTTTCAGATTGTACTCCAGGAGGAGTAATCGGCCAGATTTGAAGAGTATCGTTTCTGCTTTTACGCTAATGGAGGTGTGTATACGACTGAGTGAGAAGGCACAGCACCGGGATTGTTTTTCTGAGGCGCGCGGGACGACGCAAAGTTTGAAAAGAAAAAACAAACTAGGAAAAAAACACACAAAAGTTTCTTCTTTTTCCCATTACCAGGGGTCGTGGGGAGAGTCCGCGTTGGACAGGCTGCTCTGGCTCCCTTCTGTCTCCATTCCGTGTCCTCGAGGTGTGTAGGGGTCTGGATGCCGCTGCGTGGGTCCGGGCCGAGTCGTCCGGGATAACAGGCGGAGAGTGAGTGTGAGAGGAGCTGGGCGGGTTTGGCCCGGGGTGACAGAAAGGGGAGCGGGCCAGATGCAGGCTGGGACAGACTCCACCTCCTCCACTCAGTCCCTGCTGCTGTCCCTCTCTCATCCCACCACCAAGGCACGCCGCCCGGCGTCCAGCTAGCTGCTGCTAGCACCACCGCTTTAGGTACATATTTCAACATAAAAGCATCATAAAAGCCATTTCTTTTTACTATAATAATCATCATATAATAATAAGGTCTAAGGATAACTTTGTTTTAATGCTACTTGAATAATATTTTTTGATGCAACTCTACTCATACTTAAACTAAAGTCGTTTTTTTGCCTTTACTCGTCCCTAATAAGTTTATCAATAACATTTTTATTAATAATTAGTTTTGACCAGACTCCTCATATTTACATATAATTATTATAATTAATTTATGTGACTGGAATTTAAGTATTTTACAGTTTTAAACACTAATACTTTCATAAAAACTCTAAAAATGTATAAAATGATATGATTATCCAAATTTTTCAATGAGTTCTGGCTGAAGTTAAAAAAAAGTTAACTTTGATCCCACATCCCACTGATTAAAGCAATCTCAGATATTTGTAGTCATGTAAATTGACCCAGAAACAACAATATTTATTTATTTGTTTGGTTTTTTATTTATTCATTCATTCATTTATATATTTATTTAACCAATACTGGGTCATTATTGTGAAGAAAAAGTTTACTCCTGCCGTATTCTGGCAAGCCTGACTAAATTTTCCCCCACAGGGAAAGATAAAGGTAGTTGTCTTTGGTTTTATCCTAACCTGTTCAGAATTCCTCTTGAAGCTAAAGGAGGTGAGAGAGTGCAGTGAAAGTTTGACAGACTTCAAACTTTATCTTAATGATGTGTGGTTTCTTACATATATGCTTTGTCATATAGTCATCTTCATCATAGCCCAAACATAACAGGGCTCTAGATGAAATTTTTGCACTGGTGTGCCTAACTTTATTTCTTAAGTGCACCAGCACGAAAGTTTGTATGGAAGCGATTATGTAGCATAAATAAAAAGCAAAGTCAAAAGCAGAAATGCTTTTCGTTTTCAAAATGAAAAGCATTTTTTGACTCAAAAATATAATGAAAAAGTAAACCACCAAAATGCTTTTTCATTTCCTTTCTCCGCCTTCAGCGATCATCAGGAGCTTCGCGCTCCGCTATGCGAAAGCAGCTGGCGGTCCGCAGAACAAAAGCTTGTCCGTGGTGCGTCAGGAGGAGGACCGCAAAAGGCGGACATGCTGCTATATAGTCCTGAGAAGCTGTGGAAACTTATCAGAAGTTCACAACCAAATCAAAGCCGTTTTCTCTGCCGCTAACACAGTCTGCTCCTGGTGCGTGTGTGTCGCTCAGCGGCCGGACACACAGAGAAAGCAGTGACGTCATCGCCCCGCCTCCCCTCTGCTAATGTTTTTTCGAAATGAATATTACAAGGTGTGCGGGGTGGATGTTAAAATGCAAATGCAATCCCCTCTTTGCATTTTCGCATTAATTATGACACAGAATAAGCGGTTTTAAGTATAAAATGAAAAAGCATTTTGAAATATTATATATATATAATATAATAATAAATAATATTATATATATATAATATAATAATATAAATATAAAATACCATGGACCTTTTTGAAAATTAAATGTCAAATACCATTTTATTTATCATTTTAATTAAGTGACAGAATAAGCTGTATTGAGGAAGGAAATGAAAAAGCATTTTGAAGTATTGCTTTTTCTTTTTAATTTTGAGTCAAAAAATGCAGCTTCATTTTGAAAATTAAAAAGCATTTCTATTAATCCATTTTAATTGTCAAATTAGATATTTCTAAATGAATCATGCTACACATTTACCAGAGAACGTCTTGAAAATGAAATGTCAAATACCATTTTCGTTTTAATCTTAATTAAGTGACAGAATAAGCTGGGAGCCGGTTTAGCTCGTGCTGGTTTGCGGCGCCCTTCCGTCCGTGAAACCAGGGTTCAAATCCGGGCTGCTCCCTGTACCCTCTCTACTTCTGTGCCGGTCCCAAGCCCAGTTGCTTTGAGAAGGTTGCGTCAGGAAGGGCATCTGGCGTAAAACATTGTCAAGTTTACCATGCAACTTGTTCGCTGTGGCGACCCCTGATGGGAGAAGCCGAAAGAGAAAGAAGAAGAAGTGACAGAATAAGCTGTGTTGAGGAAGGAAATGAAAAAGCATTTTGGTGGATTGCTTTTTCATTTTATCTTTGAGTCAAAAAATGCAGCTTCATTTTGAAAATGAAAAAGCATTTCTGCTTTTGACTTTGCTTTTTATTTATGCTACAGAATCGCTTCCATAAGTTTGGTGCAGCCACCTTCTCAACCACATTGTATTTAGCTTAGCAGCTTTACACAGTTCTTTTCCATTTTAATTGCGGTATAAGCATTAAGCCTTTAAAATAATTAACAGACAATCTGGTAAATATAAAGCCCTTTATTCTGCAATAATTATAAATGACATGAAAAAGTTGGTGTTTAAAGTCCTACTCCAATGAAATCCAAGCTTTTTGTGTTTTAAACATGTTCTTGTAGCATGTAATGATAGAGGACAAATATAAAAGAATTTAAGATTAAAACTGCATTTCTGAGTATGTCTTTATTCAGATCTGAGTAAATAAAAACATGCTGTTTAAAAAAGCTCAAATTTGTGATGCAGCAAGTGAAATAGGTGGACTAATGTCTCCCTGCTCTGCCTCATTCTGATGGATCCACTTGCAGACAAACAGATCCGTGTATGTCTTCATTTTCCTTGTCTGAGCTGGTATTTGGCTCAAAACTGTAGAACTGGATAGTTCAAATATTGCCCGCCATTTTTGTTGCATGGCTAATTTATATTGGAGTTATGAGGGGCTGTAAGCTAGCAGGAGAGAATGTAATCAAAGATTTCATTGGATATCAGCAGGGTTACTTCCGCGCCAACAGTCCTGCCCACAAATCAAAGGTGATTTTCTGATGAACTATTGCTGCTCTGCAGAAACTATGTCCTAGAAAAATACACAGATTTTTTGATTTAACCTAAAAACGGCATAATCATAATTAAAAGACCACTGGGAACACTTTGAAAGTAGATCAAAAGATGATCGGAGTGGGACTTTGAAATGCTTCACTGAAGTGAAATTTAAACTTAAAAATGAAATAACTTGTTTTGTGATTAGTACAGAGCATATCCAGAATCACTTCATAGTTATGTCCTGAATTAAAAGATTTTTCAGTAGCAACAGCTAATGTACTGTATGTTTGGGTCAGCAGTAACATTCGTGTTTTTGGTTAAAGGCGCTTTCATGCCAAATAACTGTCTGTTAAAATGATGGACAAACGTCATTATCCAGTCATTGATGATGCTACAATACCTACCTTTTCCAATTTCATTTTTGCTAAATTTTTTAACATTTCTTTTTATTTTGTGGAAATTACTTTTGTTTTCTGAAACGTTTTATTTTTATTGTTATTTATTTTTGGAACTGGTTTGGTTGTGTTATTTAGGTGTCACAGCGACACCTAAATATAAGTTTGTTTTTTTATATACATTAAATCTTTAGCCATTCACACAATCACTGTGAATCAGCTGATTCTAACGCAGAGAAAAGCAGCTTTTCTTTCTGCCTTTGCACCGATATGCAACACATTAATATCGTAGAGAGCTGCGGCGCAAAGCTCCTTTTCTCCGCTTCAGAATCCGCTGGAATCATGATAATTAAGTTAACAGTTGAAAAGTTACAGTAGTCAAAAGAATGCATACAGCAGGAGTGGAGTTTAAGCGCCAGCACAGGGCGTATGTGCACAGGGTACATGCGCACGGACCCAAACTATACAACT